>RJWT010034755.1:0-13621 GCA_004365215.1 Cuniculus paca
CTAGAAGTGCCATAGGGGTGGAACCACACAAGTCCTTTGGAGCTCACAATTTGCCACAGATTGCTTCAGATGCTGTACAAGCAACTATAGGATTTAATGTTTACCCTGCTGGATTTTGGACTTGTTTTGGTCCCAATGCTTTGTACCCTCCTGTTTGTAACTTTTGGAATGAAAATGTTTGTCTTGTGCCTTTGCATGTTGGAAGTGTTTAACTTTGTTTTCATTTGTACAGGGGCATGCAGCTAAGAGTTTGCCTTACATTTCAGAGATTAGGACTTGGACTTTTCAGCAATGCTGAAACTGTTTCAATGCTGAAACCACTAGGACCTTGGCATCTCTTGCAGATGGATTAAATGCCTTTTGCATAAAGGGATGTACATAAGTCTTTGGGGGTCCAAGAACAAAATGTTTTGTCTCTAATGTTGATAGTGCTGGTTCTTAAGGATTACTGAAGCTGTGTTATAATGTTCAAGTTACAAAATGGTAAGAATGAGTATGTGTTGGTATCTGGAGGCTGATTTAAAGAAATATGTCTGGTGGCCAAGTTGACAAGGGGTGGATTGCTATGGTTGATACATTGTGTCAACTTGAGAAGCTTAAAAGTTTAACTGAGAGACTCAGCAGGAAGTCAGGGTTCTTACTTTGTAAATATCCTCATCCTGTGCAAAGGAAGGCAAGAACATTTTGTGAGTGCTACACACCCCCCCCCGGTGGGGGGGACCCTGTGTACAATATCAGGGTAGAGAAGAGACTTGCATTTGCCCTCTTTTGTGCTGGCCTCTGCCTTGAAGTGTTGCCCCAGAGCCATGCCACCCTGCCTTGAAGCCAGCTGATTATGGACTGCAAACCACCAAGAACTGTAAGCTAAATAAACCTTTCCTTGCTTCACTTTGGGTGTCAGGTGTTTGTCTCAACAATGAAAAAAGTAACCAAGACAGGCTCATTGATGACAATGTAATCTAGCATGGACAGATATTCTGTGCATCTGGACTGAAGTGATGTAACTTTTACCTAATAAATGGATCTTTCAATAAGGACACAAAGAATAACTTCCAGATGCCATGTATTTGAGGGAAATTGATGTCCTTTTCCAGTCAAATTATAGTACAGATGATCCAAATTATAGAGAAGGGTAATGAGGCAGGGTAACCATATTGTCTCAGGTCACCTTTCTTGGACAGACCAAGAAGTCACCTGAGATCTGCTGACCAATGTAGCAGCAAGAAATTGGGCATATGGAGGTCACCAGAAATCTGACAGAAAAAAGTAGTAGGAAAGATTCCTAAGATTTTAATCTTAGAGTCTGAGCTGCATAAATTGTTTAAAGGAATCAATCATTTTTAAACATTTCAGACCAAAGTAAAAAGCTTTAAAAAATAAAATTTTTATTCCTAATTATAAAAAGAGAACTGACTCATGAAGATGTCAAAGGTGGGAGATCCCTTTCTCAAAACACCCTTTTCTGGTGCCATCTGAATTTCTGTTAAAGTTTCTAAGTAAATGTGATCAAAGTTTTCATCTTTTATACTTTTAAGGATGTCACGGTTTTGATAGTCTACACAGAAATGGATATGTAAACACCAATGGAATTTGGAGACATTAATTGCATACAGTGTTTCCTTCAAGGGTATCTTCATACTTCCAGGAAGAGATGTAGGCATCATCACAGTGATCCATCCATACTCATGCTTATAGCAATACAATTCATAACTAAATCTTGGAAGATGCCTATATGTCTATCAACAAATGAATATGTGATATTTATTCACAGTAGAGTACTAATCTATAAAGAAGGATAAAGTCGAGCCTTTGTGGAAAAATAAATGCACCCTGAGACCATATGTTAAGCTAAATAAATCAGACACACAAGCTTAAATATCACATGATTTCTCTTATATAAGAAACCCAGAGTATAAATAACTTAACGAGAAAAATAAAAGATAAAAGGAAACAAGGAGACAGATCTCTTGCAAATGGGAAAGGGATCAAAACATGGAGGAGGGAAGAGAAAAGGACTTTTTTTTTATACAATGGAGTACTACTAATCCATAAAGATGGATAAACTTGAGACATTTCTAGGTAAATATCCATTTACTTTGAGACCATACACTTAAAGTGAAATAAATTATACACACATGTGTAAATGTCACATTGTCTCCCTGGTATGAGAAATTGAAAGAGTAAATAAGGACCAAAATGTACCATAGATATTGTGAAATAGGAATAAATTGTTCAAAAGGAAAGAGGCACTAGGGAGAAGGAAGGGGGAAAGAAAGAAAAAGAAAAAAATTATAAAGGAAGGACAAAATGGGAACAAAGTTTTGTGTTTTTTTTAATTTTGAAAAGAATGCAACCAAACAAAACAAAACAGAGTAAAGTCAATCAAAACAAAGCAATGAACATGGAACATGACTTTGAAACAGGGTAAAAAAAAAAAAAGCAATCGATAAGGCTACCATAATGGCTCTTGTTATCTGCAGTATACCTGCCCATACCATCAGGGATAAGTAAAATCAAACAAAATACAACAAACTAAAACAGTAGAAACAAAACAAAACATAATAAAACAAAACAAACAAAGCAGATCCAATGTAAGCAATATAGAATTTCAAGATTCCAAAGTTTTTTAAATAAGGAGGGGAAGAGGAATTGAAGGGAGGGGAGAGGATTAGGGGAAAAAGAGGAATCAAGATATGTCATATACAGGTGCAAATACCCTATGATGAATACAATCACTATGTACATCTAAGTTGTACCAATAAACTTAAAAAATGAATTAATTTGTGTCATGTACATGTACCAACTGCCCTCACTGAGTGTATTCATTACCTACTGCAAACATGTACTAATAAAAAAAGGATATCTTCATGATAGCATCAATTTTACACACTCCTGATGAACCATCATTCATATTATGTCTTCATTGGTAGGGCTACAACTTTTGACACACATACTGCCCAACCTCATGAACTGAAAAAATCAGTGTCTGTTCTTTATAAGTTACTTAGTTTTAGGCATTTTGCTATAGTAGCAGAAATTAACTGAGGCAAAGTCTTTCACCTGTTTTTATAAATCCAGTTACCTATTTTCTTGCTTTTGAATTGTTGGAGTCTGTCTTGGTTACCTTTCTCTAGCTGCTGGGACAAAACACCTGACACCCAAAGTGAATCAAGAAAGGTTTATTTAGCTTACAGTTTCTGGAGATTTCAGTCCATAATCAGCTGGCTCTGATTATGGTGGTGTGGCCCTAGGGCAACACTTCAAGGCAGCAGCCAGAGCAAAAGGGGGAAAAGCAAGCCTCTTCTCCCTTATATTGTACACAGACCACCCCACCCCCACCCACCAGGATGGGTGTAGCACTCACAAAATCTCCTAGCCCTCCTTTACACAGGATGAGGATATTTACAAAGTCAGAACCCTGGCTCCCTGCTGAGTCTCTCAGTTAAACTTTTAAATTTATCAAGTTGACACAATGTATCAACCACAACAAAGTGCTTTATACATTTGGGATATTAAATGTACATGTACCAACTGCCCTTTATCAGATGTGTGACTTATCAGTATTTTCTCCCACTTGACAGATTTTATCTTCATACTCTTCATAGTACTTTTCTGTGTAGAAGCAGTGCCACTTGTTACTTCTCTGTTTTTGCTTTTGTTGTCTATACTTTGGGGTTATATCCAAAACAATTGTCAATACTAATGTCAAGAAGTTTTCCTTTCTGTTTTCTTCTAATAGCTTTACAGTTTCAGGTTTTATGCTTAAGTCTAATTCATTGAGGTTGTTTTTGTATGTAATGTGAAAAAAGGGACCAATTTCATCCATCTACATATGAATAATGCATTTTCCAAAGCTATTTGTTGAAGAAAATTTTCTTTTCCCATTGTGTTTTTCTGCCATGGTTGTCCAAAATGGACTATAAATGCATTAATTTATTTTAGGCTGTGTATTCTGTTTCATGGGTTTATATGTCTATATTTATCCTAGTTCATTCTGTTTTGATTATTATGGTGCTAGAGTGTATTTTCAAGTCAGGTATTATGATGTCTCCAACTTTTTTCTTTTTGCTTGATTGCTTATTTCTGAAACCAAGTTCTGATGTTAGTTTCATCTTCCCCAGGCATGGGTCAAACTCAATGATTACATTATCTTCTCCATGAAAACATACATTCCTGAAGGTTTTGTGGCAATAGTCATCACTATTCTGAAAAATGAAGGACTTTTAATAATCTAATGTATATCTCAAATTGCTCCCTCTGAAGTAATTGTAATCTTGATAACTAATGAGGCAGAGATTGTATGAAGGAAAAGAATTAAAATGTACACTTCTGAAGCAGTTTGTGTCTTTTTTTATTTTCAGTAAGGTGTGTATAAATGGTGAAATAGTAGTGCTTTGGAATGGAACACATTTATTCAGTTAATAAACAACATCTGCTCTGCCCTCACATTTGCAAAACTTTTGTAATAATTGACTTAACTATTGATCAAAATGATTAACAACCAAATTGTACACATTTTGCAGGGTTAATCACTGCAGTGTCCCACTTTCATTTCCTATTCTAATATTAGCTCTCAGGGATTCACATGTAGACATTTAAAAGATTTGTGGAGTGAATTAATAGCCCTGTACCTTCCTACCAATGAGTGGTAAAGCCTTTCTTCAATAAAATGTTTCCTACTAATATGTGAACCGGCTAATGTGTTATTTTTTCCAAGCAACAAGATACTTCTATTTTTTTCCATCCCTGGTACCAAAAAAATTTAAACCTTCTATTTTGTTTGGTAATTTTAGCAGATCACTCAAAATGGAGCTTGGGACTGTAAGACACTGGAGGAGGCTGATAGTCCAATACTGTGTCACTTTTACCACAATTGGGATTTATAAGCACAGTGGCTTTATTCAGTGGATTCTCAGGAAGATAGATTACTGGTGCCTTGACGGTGGTTTCCATTAGGCAGATGAAATTTCTCTAAAGACATTTTGTCCCTGTGGAATGAGGATGAATGGTTTGCCCATCACTGGAATGTAGGGCAGGACCCAGGGCAGCTGCAATAACAGACTTCACCTTAAAGAAATTATAATCAAAGATACTGATGAACTGTAAAATAAAATTTTGACCAAGATCATTTTTCAGAGATTATCCACGGTATATACAGATATGTACATTTTTCTTGGATTTAATTTTCAAGCAATGGGCAATTCCAGCGGCCAGAATTGGCAAAGCATGTGATAAGTAGATTCTGGTTGGCTGTCTGCAGGAAAGCAATGTCACAAAAGCAGTGAATCTTGCCCACTTGATCTTTTGTCTTAGAGTTAATTTTATTTATGGCCTTGATGAAAATGATTATCCTGAGGAAATAAAGTGGCATAGAAACCATGTCTCAGCTGGAAGGCACTTTACAAAGCTCTGATGTTTTATAATTCGAAGGTCCTTGAAAAGCAAGATAACACATTAGCTGTCAGAATACTGTTTGAATAGTAGCTGGCAATGAGTCTTTAGGAAATCTCTGGTATATAATATTCATCTTTTTATTGTGTTTTAAAGTGTATTTGCACATGTGAAGCACTCGGTATGTTTTATTCTAAAGTAATCATACCTGGTGAAAGATGGAAGGGTTTGTTGTTATTTTTCTGAATCTAGTTAGACAGAAGCTTTTAAATTTCATCTACCATGCCGTCAATGGGTATGGTCACATCAAGTACAGACTCCGTTGCTAGATATTCAGCTCTCAAATCAGTGACAGCAGATGTGCATTGTGATCTGTGACCAACCACAAGCTTCTTTCAGTCACTACTAGCCTGCTACCCAGTTCTCACCCCAGCATGCTGGGAACTGTGTATTTTCTCATCTCCCAGTAACAAATAAACGTGACTTTAAAACATACATAATCACACAGGTAACTGATCAGTAAAGAGGAAATTATAGTTGAGAACCTGGAAGCGGAATTTAGTGTGAACATAAACAGAGTTATGAAAGGAAAATCTGAGTGGAATGTTGAAATTCTGTCATTCCAGAGATTTCACCTATACAACCAAAGAAACTTAGGGAAGGCAAACTTACCAATGTAAAGACAAAAGTGTTTGTAGTAAAAAAAGAGTGCTGATACTACAGAGGCTGGCAAAGACTTAGCATTAAATGAAATCTCAGAGATATTTCAGGATACTCAAAGTACAACAAAGAGAAGTTTTACTAAAGTGTGGCTACTTTAACAAACAATTTAAGTGTGCCTTGAACAAAATGTGTATACTCATACCATGAAATAGTATTCAGCAATAAAGAGGAAATTAATGATAAATTCTACAACATGGATGTATACTGGAAATGTTACTCTCAGGTAAAAACTGTAATCACAAGAGACTGGGTGTTATAGAATTCCATTTGTGTAAAATGACCTAGAATAGTTATAGCTATGAAGACAGGAAGTAGATTAGTGTTTACTAACAGCTGGGAGGGAAGGAGAGGTATAATGAGACATGGAGAAAAATTGACTGCTACTGATAAGTTATGAATTTCTGTTAGGGGAGATGAATGTAATTTAAAATTAGATTGCAATGATGGCTGCATCATCTTGTAATTTCACTGAAAATGTTTCTTTGTCGCCTTTAATGAATTGTAGATGAATTGTAGATCATAAGAATTATATCTCAATGAAACTGTGTAAGATTTAGATTGTGATATTGATTTCATCATTGGGCCAAGAAATATTCAAAAGAGATATTTTAATTTTTTAAAAATTGTCTTTGTTTTGTTTTTAAGGTGATGGGATTCTTATGTTAGCTATTTCTAGGTTTGTACTGGTTTTTGGTAAAATAATATCATAGTTGATAATTTGATTTTCCATGGAGATCTTTTGTGAGGGTTTACTTGGGCTTGATTTACTTAGGATTAATTTTCTTTCTATGGACACTGATTATAAAGTACATTCTTCTCATGTGATCTATGTTGGGAAGCACTTTTATTAGATCAGCAAATATCTCATGATGAACATCACAATACCCAGGTTGCGTGCCCATATATTCTTATCACACAGGTCTTATTGGGGTTACTTTCTTCCTTTTAGATGAATTCTCAGCATTTGGAAGCAACATAGATTTTGAGAATTACTCTATTGCTATTACTCAACAGTATTAAAGTAATTTGGCATCAAAGCTATGTGCAATATGCCTTTCTGTCTACTTGATCTGGTAGTAACCACTGATAAAATAATTACGTTTTCTGATTATCTCGTGCGGGAGATTTTCCTTTTTATTTCAGGGATCTCTGAATCTCTTTGAATAGGCTCTTTCCCAAGCCTGAGTCTCACCCTACTCTCAGGGAGGTTTTCCATGGTGAAATCTGTTTCTCCATCTGCAAATGAGAGGTCAGGTTAAAATGATCCTCAAAGCCTTCAAATATTTACTTGTTTGTGCCTGCAAAGATGTCTGTGGTCTGTGCTTCCACAACACACTGTCTGCCTATCTCACCATCTTACTCTGCACACTGGAGCAGCAGTACCACCTGTACACACAACTCAACTGTGTTCAGCCTGAGTGATGGGGCTGCATTGGTTTCCAGAGTCCAAATAAGGTTGACCCTGACCTCCACACACCTTGCCCACATCCATGTTCTTACTCAACATTATTGAAATAAGAACAAGCTGGACAGGGTGGTGCACTCCTGTAATCTCAGCAGTTGGGAGGCTGAGGCAGGAGGATGGTTGCAAGTTCAAGACCAGCCTGGGCTACAAAGTGAGCCTAAGGCCAGCATGAACTGCATAGCAAGACCGTCTCAAAAAAAAAAAAGGTAGAAACACTTTCCTTACTTAATTCTGAAGATACTGCATTGGGCCCAGGAAATTCAAAGGTGTTTTATTTTTGTTATCAACTTCTAATTTGGTTGGAATTT
Organism: Cuniculus paca; assembly: GCA_004365215.1. Taxonomy (NCBI): domain Eukaryota; kingdom Metazoa; phylum Chordata; class Mammalia; order Rodentia; family Cuniculidae; genus Cuniculus; species Cuniculus paca. Next base: position 7,888 of record RJWT010034755.1, read on the forward strand.
TTTTACATGATCAAAATACATGTATGTATTAAAATCCATGAAAAATGTGAACCTAGGGGAAGGGTTGAGCAAGGAGGGCAATAAGAGTGAAAATGATTAGAATATGTTATTTGCATGTACAAATCTGCCAAAATGAAACCCATTTCTCTGTATAACCAATACACACCAACGAAGAGATGTGAAAAACAGTCGTCAGTTTACTAGCTTATTTTATTTGATGTGATATTATGAGATGTGGGTCTTACTTAATTTCAGCACAAATAGAATTTGATTATTTTGGTATCTTCTTTCATTTCTTTAGACATTAAAAACTGAGGAGGACTTTAATGTATCTCTGTAGTCATCACTACGAAGTACATTGATGATATTTTGTCCTTGTTTTGGTTGGATATTTAATTGGGATGGAATTCAAAAGAAGAGTTTGCAATAAAAATGGGTTAAACAGTGATGGTTTTGAAGAAAACATTTTCTATTTGTTCAAAATTAATATATGTGTTTGAGGCATCAATGCTAATAAAGATGACTTTCATCAAGATACGGGAGTATAAGGGAGAGGAAGGAAGAACAAATAAAAGTGTTGGAGGCCATACCAAGGCAATTGAGCAGAGTGAGAATTTCAGGAGATGAGACCAGAGGCAGGGAAACTGCCTAGAAATAGCATTGAGACCCAGGTTTGCCCTGAAGGAAAGGGGCAGAGGCCATAAAGAATCTGCAGAATGCTGTACCCATGTGTGTGAGAAAACTGAGGACAAAAATGAGTGAAGAATAAAGAATGTGTTTTATTGTTCTGTTTTGACAATTTGGCAAAAGAATAAAGAATGCTGAGGAAGAGCGGGCTTGTAGCACCCAGGGCATTGGAGACATTTACAAAAGTTTTGCATTAACTCAATTGAAGTATTTTGTTGCAAGTCAGAAATCTGTGCTCAATTTTCGTTGAGCACAATTTTAATTGAATTAAATTGATATTCTTGGCCCCTGAGGTAAGACAAAATAACAAAGCCAGCTTTTTACCTTCCATGGCTTTCCCTGCTAGAAGCTGAAAAGCAGGGGTAAAAAACTGCCCATAATCAGAGAGAGGAGATCCTGGCCTCAGTGATCCTCACACTGCAGTAATGAGAAAAATAATTTAAAAATTCATTGTGAGAATGCCGATTTGCAATGCACAGTTAATGAAGATAGACTAAACTGTACCCATGTGTTCCATCAAACAGTCCTCCCTAACCCCATATCCTCCCCAACCGTGTAGAGCTGGAAGACAGTCAATGCTATTTTTATGCACTGGTGCATTTCCCCTCTTCATTGTGATTCACTGTGAGCTTTTCTCATAGCAAATATAATTTGAGATTGAAAAGGGCCCCTGGGAATGCCATGGTGAGCATGAGCTATTTTTGATACAAACCAACTACTGTAACTTCCCTAGAGTAAGTGCTATATGTTCACTGGCTTGGGGAGGCACAGAACTCAACAGAGCAGCCACACAAGTGAAGGAAAATCTTGTGACTCAATCAGGCTGGATAGGGCCTACAGATGGATCTTCTTTTCATTTTTCTTCACGGGCACAGACAAATCATTCATTAACTGTGAAGTAAACACATCACATGGTGTCTAAGATGCCTCTCTGTGCCCATATTTAAGACAAATCAGAGAGGTTTCAACTCAAGAACTGGTTACTTCCTGAAGCAAGTGGTCTCACTGTCTCTTCAGCTCAAAAACATTTATTATTTACCACTTTCATTTGGTCCCTAGTGAAAGCTACCTCAGATTGGCACAGCTATTTTTTAAAATGTGTTATGCACGTTTCACAGTTTTCCTTAATGTGATTTTAATTCATCATTAACGATTTCTAGATCTCAGCATCTTTCTAAGGTAACTTACCGCGCATGGGTGCTTGCTGATATTTTTTCTGGGGCTTACAATATTGTAGACAAAACTTAATTTCGCTAAAAGTGGCTTCCATTTATTTTATTGGTGTGATAACTAAGGTCTAAAAACAACTTGCAGAATTTTAAACGTTTAAAATATACTTTTTTATAGGCATGTTTATATGTCTAAGTTCTATCTTCTATTAAGGAGGAAACTTACAAAGAGTGAGGGCTGATTCTTGTCCATCTCTAATTTCCATAATCTGCATGACCCTGGTCTAGCTTACCATCTCATAGAGGAAATAATGACAACTGAGCAATTATAAAATAATTGTAAACAAATAAAAGGCCAATGGTAAGCTAAGTACAGTATAGTAAACTTAGCAAGTCCCGAGAGAAAATGCAAAAGAGGGGGATAATAACAGACAGGTTAGACAGGCGACCTGTACAGAGATGGTATTAATTTGTGAACTGCTGTGGATAAGTAAGCCCGGGCCAACTGTGAGGCAAATTCTGCATTAGGGACTTGGGGAGGAAAGTTTGCTGTTAGGAGTGAGGGGCAGAGCAGATGTTAGAAAATAGTATTCTCACCAAAATATGAAGCCAATGCATCTAAAATAGATGAAGCTAAAGCCATAGTAATGTAGGTTATTTACAAAGGTAGTAACTAAATAGCAAAGACAAGAGTACTGGCTTTGAGAGACTGAGATTACATCGAATTGCCTGAGGTGTTTGCTATTCTTGTTACTCATTTTTGTAACATCCAAAAGATATAATATCAATAGTGAAAAAACTCCAAATACACTGATTTTAAAATGGGCAATGGATCTAAGCAAACATTTCTCAAAAGAGGACAATAAAGTGGCAAACAGGTCTGTGAAAAAGTGGTCAGCATCACCAGTCATCAGAAAATGGACAACAGTGTTACGAACTTGTACCTTATTCTGGTTAGAAAGGCTGTTACCAAATTGACAAAAGATAACAAGTAGGACAAGTAAACAAACAGGATCCTTTGCTCCCTGTTAGTGAGAATGTATATTACTATAGTAATGGTGGGGAAAGACTGTGGAAGTTCCTCCAAAAATTTCAAAGAGAACTTCCATACAATCCAGCAATACACTCCTGGGTACACATTTAAGGAAATGATAACATGTCAGATAGACATCTGCCCAAATAGACATGTTCACACCAAAACCATTTACAACAGCCAAGAAAGGGAAACAAACTAAGTGTCCATCAGATGATAACTAGATAAAGAAAATGTGGTACAAGTACATAATAGAATACTATTCAGCCATAGAAGGGATAACATCTTGTCATTCTGATAGGGATAAAACTGCGGGAGTATTATGTCAAATGACATAAACTAGGCACATAAAGACAAATACTGCATTATGTGACTCATAAGTGGAATCTTAAAAAGTTGACCTCACAGAAGTTGAGAGTAAAACAGAGATTACCAGAATCTGGGGAAAGCAGGATGGAATGAACAGTAGGAAAATGTTGTCAGGTGGTACAGTACTAAATTACTGTTAGGTAGAACACAATTAGTTCTTCAGCCGCAGATCCCAAACTGCCTGGTAGAAAATTTAAAAGGATGGTTGTGAAAAAGTTGCTCTTTGTATTGTAAAACAAAAACTTGAACAATCTTGAAAACACATTACCAGGGGTGTGTGTGTGTTTTGTAGTACACTCCTTTTATCTCTGCTTTTGTTTGTCACAGAAATACTTCACAGCTCCATAGATTATAATAAATGGGAAACTGATAGTAATGGGAAACTTTCTTGCCTATTGGAATGCATCAAGTCTGTGGTGAAGATGCCCACGCTATTGTCTTGTGGTTTGTGTGCAAATTAATTTGTGTGCAAATTAATTTTCTAATTGACTGTAAGTATATGTTCTTTGAATTGTCCTTTGAAATTGTCACTGGATTTTTTATGTCCATTTGCTATTTAATAAGTTAAATAAAACCTTGGAATGTATCTATTTTACATTTGTAAGAGAGTCATGATTTAAACTCATTAAATATCATTTAAATGTGTTAAAATTCTCACAAAGCCATGTAATATTTCATAGTAACCTTCTATTCCTTTCCTAAAGTTTATCTTAATCTTGGGAAGTTCTGAAGAGCAATGTATGTACCAAACCATATTAAACATGGTTCTCAATTTATGAGTGAGTGGTCATGTACCTATTTAAATGGTTAGTATTGGCATTTTAGATTAGGTTGAATCCTGTTGTGGGAAGTAGTGCCTTTTAGAGTTATAAGGTAAGGGAGAAAAATTAAAATTTTCAGTCCTTTCTTGGAAAGAAGACATAGTCTCAAGCAGCTTTGGAAATGGGCGTGTTTATTTTCGGAAAGTCCCAGCTTTCTGTCCTCACCTATTTGCCCTCACTCACATTAATTTCTCAAGTCAGCCTCAGATGTTCCAGAGGTAAAACTCAGACTCCTATCCCTGGGGCTTGGTTTCAGAGGGCTATTATAATTCAATTAGCGCCTATTTAAAGAGCAACATTAAAACAAGAGGAAGTCAAGATATAAACATTTGCCTCAATTAATTTTAATTCAGTCTAAAATCCTCTTGGACACTTCACACGTTCCCTCAGCTGCCCCCTCTTTGGGGTGGGGAGAGCTGGGACATTGGCTAGGACCTCTAATCTTCACTTTGAGGTCCCCTAACTCACCATATCTGCTGGTGAGAAAGCTGCATGAGAATTTGCAGGTTAAAACTCAGAACTTTGCTAATGAGATTGGCTTCCTCTCATGAACATTTCCACCTTTAGCAAGGTGAAACAAAATGATGCACAAATCTAATTTGGGAGAGGATGTCGGTCCTACACGCACTGACAAAATTCTTCTCTGTCAGCTTCCTAAATTGCACCTGCCCCTAACTGTGAGCACTCTTGATCCTCCATGGGTGGAAAAAGGGAGAAATACAGTATTTACTTAGAGTCTTTGCTTGATGAAAACTGGGAAAGGTCCACAACATGTAAAATTAACAAGTCAGAAAATGCCATTAAGTTTTAATCCCCTTAAGAACATAGTATTCCTTGAGAAAACATCATAGTACAATAAATCTTCCTGAAAGCTCTTGTTTCGTTATATTTGCATCAAGAGTAATTCAGGAAGTGGCCGTGAAAAGAATAAACCTTTAATACCTAGAATTTTATCATGATAAAAGCAAGGCAGGAAGTGAGTAAATGTGGAAAGTGGTGTTTTGATGGGAAAGTGTCAAGAAAAGACTAAAGAAAACTAGTGTGAACTTGTCCTGGACGCATGCCTGCACAGCTGTGTTCAAACACGGGATGCATAAACATGTTTTTAGTACTACTAGAAATGAATAAAATCCATTCAGTGGAGGAGTCAGTTTTGCTAGTGTCTTACTGTTATGGTTGATACATTGTGTCAGGGTTCTTACTTTGATAATATCCTCATCCTGAGCAAAGGAGGGCAAGGAGATTTTGTGAATGCTACACTTGCCCTGAAAGGGGGGTGGGTGGCCTGTGTACAGTATAAGGGAGGAGAAGGGGCTTGCTTTCCCCCTTTTGCTCTGGCTGCTGCCTTGAAGTGCTGCCCCAAGGCCACACCACCATAATCAGAGCCAGCTGATTATGGACTGAAATCTCCAGAAACTGTAAGCTAAATAAACCTTACCTTGCTTCACTTTGGGTGTCAGATGTTTTGTCCCAGTGAGGAGAAAAAAGTAACCAAGACACATAACCATGTTTATCAGTCTTTTCAGAGAACCAACTTTTGTTTGTCAATGTATGCGTTTATAGGTTTTTGTTTCCTATTATATCATTTATATTCATTTTTTTTCCCTTCTGCTTTCTTTCAGTTTAGTTTTCTTCTGGTTCTTTTTTGCAGCGAT
>RJWT010034756.1:0-13615 GCA_004365215.1 Cuniculus paca
TTAGGGCCACAGGCTGACTCACAGAACAGGCACCAAATGCTGTCTGTCCCCTCTTATCTTTGGAAAAAATGCTTTATTCCTCATAAGTATCAGTTTTCACATTCCTTTAAAGTAAATACATGCCTACCTCAGGATCTCCCCCCACCACCCTAATACTGGGGATTGAACCCAGGCCCTTCACACTGAGCTGTATCACAACTCTTTTTTTTTTCTTTATCTTTTATTTTAAGATAAGTGTCTTGCTGAGTCATCAAGTTCCCCAGCCTAGGTCTGAACACACAATCCTCTCACAGAGCTGGGATTCCAGACATGCACCACCAGCTCCTGGAGTTCTCATAAGGAAACATTTAAAAAACTCCTCGACACGGTTAAAGTTTCAGTAATGGTGGTGCTTCTTCCAGAATGCTTTCTTTCCCTTCTCTGATTCTCATTCTCCTTCCCCTTCCGTTTCACTCCCTCCCTTTCTCCCTCTCTCAATTGGTTTCTGACAGTATTTTAAACTTCGAGATTTCCAAATATTTTCTGGCATCGCAAGCAATTCCTCTGGGTGACAGGCAAGACTTACAATGGAAAGTGCCAGCACTTATTAAAATAAACCCACACGGCCTTGACGCTCACAAGTGGCACATTGTTTGTCTACTCCTCTGTAGGACAGAAAATGACTAAGGACTAAATCCTTAATTATTTGGTCTCATTTGCACGGAGTATCTTAGTTGACGGTCCTGCTCTGGGGTTCTCACACACACGAATTCTTCTGAGTCTTGAGCATTCCGGTTTCACAGGTAAAACAAAAGACCAAGAGTTAGAAAATCTTAAGATTTTTAATCCCAAGACAGACACTGGTTCCCTTGTTGGCACAAGCAAATTACCTCCTCTCCTCACTTTCCCCACCAGCAATGCAGAAATCAATTATTTCTTCGCCTCACTCGAGGGCTGAGAGACTTAATTAAGCTTTTGGAAGATGGTTGTTAGTTAACCTAATTCTTTCTGTAAACTAACAATCCTTTGCTTTCCTAATCACATCTCCCAAACTTTTCATAAATTAGTCCCCTTTTCCTAAAGTCAGAATGCAGGATGACTTTTTTTTTCGTTACTGTTTTGCTCCTATAAATAGTTTTTAATGATACAACAATCACTTTCCCATAAATAGATTCAGGGTGGGAAAATTCTGATGCAGAAAGATCACTTTAAGGTTGACAAAGGCCACACAAATCTCTCTCCAGAAGGAAAAGTAATCTTTGTTGTTGGAAATGGGGTGTGGCCTTGGTCCCTCTGGTCATTGGGGTGGGCTTAAGGATTAGTTATTAGGTTAACCTTGCTTTTTCTGCAGTATGTAGCCCTGGGAGGGACAAGAATCCTTTGGTTCAAACTCTGGTTCCACTTCTTCCTAGCTGAGTGACCTTGCACATTTAACCTTGATGACTTTTCACCTATGAAATGGCAATAATAAAGTCTACCCCAGGCTTTCTGTAGGGATGAAACGAAGTCCTATGAATGTCCCCTTTCATATTCACTTGCAAATGAGTGTGTACATCTGCCTAGTTTCTAAAACTAGATTATGGTAAACACCTTGAGAACAGAATTGTGTAAGAATATCCAGTCTTTCTCGACAGGGGTTCCACAAGAAAATTAAACTCCATGGATAATTCTATGTGTGACTCTTTTCTCAGTTCTTTCAAGGGTGATGTGTAAGTAGAACCATTTTAGATGCAAAGAAAAGTTGGTTCATGAAGTACAAAGGATGCTGTTATGGCTTGTAGCTGTATGTCTCCCCAAAGCCTCATGAGCTCCTGTGTGGGATTTTGGATCGTGAGTGTATGATTCTGGATTAATGTGCTGACTGGTTTAGCATAGTTCTGGGTGTAGATGAATAGATTTACTAAAGATAGAAGAATCACTCTGGGTGTGGGTGGCACCAACCAATAGGTTTCTGACCTGGATGGAATAAAAAGAGAAAGCAGAGGGAAGGCTGCTGCTTCCTGCCTGCCTCACCATGAACCCTTTCTCCTCTATGATGCTCCTTCCCTACCTTGGAGCCAGTTGACTATGGACTGAAACATCTATAGAAGGTGAGCTAAAATAAACCTTTTCTCCTTTAAGTGGTGGGTGACTGGTGGATGTTTTGTACCAGCAATGAGAAAGTAAGAGACAGATGCCTTAGGGCATGCAGTCTGTTATGGTTGATACATTGTGTCAACTTGAGAAGTTTAGAAGTTTAACTGAGAGACTCAGCAGGGAGCCAAGGTTCTTACTTGGTAAATATCCTCATCCTGTGCAGAGGAGGGCAAGGACATTCTGTGAGGGTTACACCCACCCTGAAGGTGGGGGAGGTGGCCTGTATATGATAGAAGGGATGGAGAAGAAGTTTGTTTTGCTCTGGCTGCTGCCTTGAAGTGTTGCCCCTGTGTGAAGCCACCCTACCTTGGAGCCAGCTGATTATGGACTGAAATCTCCAGAAACTGTAAGCTAAATAAACCTTTCCTTGCTTCACTTTTGGTGTCAGGTGTTTTGTCTCAGCAATGAGAGAAAAATAACCAAGACACAGTCTCAGTCCTGTCCTACAGCTTGGTTGAAAAACCCTGATGACACTAGTTACGATGAAAGATAAACTCCAAACTTTCACTGGTTTAACAGAACAGAAGTCCATGTCTAGTGGGTGTTCCAAAATGAGAGGAGCAATGATTGACAGCTCCCGACCTCTCCATACTCATCTGCATGAAGGAGTAAGATCTGGGAGGGCAAAGGTTTTCAGTGCACATTCTCAGAGCTGGACAGCAGGCACAGGGAAAGTTGGGAGATGCAGTGCATTGGTAGGATCAGAGGAAAGAAGAAAAAAATGAGCAGATTTCTGCCATACATTAAGTATTATCTTACTGGAGTTCAGACCACCATGTTGTATCATATGCAAGTGATGGTGCTTGATAAAAGTTTACTAAATGTGTAAGTAAATAAGTGAATTGATCACTCAATCAGCCCTTACTTCTTGACTTTTTTGGTTGATTCTGTGTCCTTGAAGTTTTCCTTGAACCTTGAAACTTCCCTTCCAGCCAGCTGCCACTGATATGGAAAAGACCTGATATGTCACTCTATGAAGATAAATGGGTGTTGGAAAGAGCACTAGGCCTCAAATTCCAGAGTCCTCCCTACCACTATTCACTTTTTTTTTCCTTTTGGTACTGCTGAGGATTGAGTCTAGCACCCCACACCTGCATTCTACCACTGAGCTACATTCCCAGCCCTTTAGAGTTCTTGAGATTCAGCCTTCAATCAGTTACCAGCTAGGTGACCCAGATCCAGTCACTTTTTACCTATTATTACAGATAGATGTTACAAATTCCTTTGTAATAAGTGGAAACAGTAGTTTTTGGTCCATTTCTTGGTTTGGGGAAAGGCCACAAGGCTAATATAAATTAAGGTATTTGGGAAGAGCCCTGTAACTGTAAATGTTGATATTAATCCTTGTTATGTTGGGAATTGGAAAAATTCTAGCCATTCCTCTTAGAAGGGCATCTGCATCATAAGAGAAAACTCAAGAGATTTCCAGCTGTAAAATACCAGTTACTTTCTGCTCAATGTCCCTGTGTCCTAATAGTAGTCCTGTGTCAATAATTTCCATATATGACATTGCTGGGGTACTAGAGACAGGGCTGTTGTTTGAATCTGTAATGATGGCAGGCTCCAGGATAGGGGTGAATATGCCAACATGAGCTGGTTATGTCAACGAAGTTCAAACCAATACAGAGACAAGGAAGAAAGGAGAAGAGAGAAGGAGGGAGGTGTTGGGAGGGTCAGCAGGGAGGCAAGGCCACTCTGTGCCCATTGTGGTGTGTCTCTGATAACAACCGGTCAACTGGATTATTTCTTTCAAACAGAAGAGTTGTAGAGAATGAGAGGAAAATAAAATGAAGAAAGGGAGCAAGTCAAGGCCTACAGACTCTTCCATGGGCCAGAAGGAAAATGCTTTTGTCATTTGCATAGACTCTAGGTGAATTCTGAATTAAACTGCTTATCCTTAATGGAGCAAGAGAGTGAAGGGCAACTTCCTGTCACAGACAGAACTCCTACCTCTTAGGAAGCGGAGTGATGCGATGCTGTAGAAAAGTTATCAACTATTGAACCAAGCAGAACTAGATTCAGATTGTGGCTGTGACACTTTATATTTAGCATGACTTCAGGAACACCTCTCTTAGCTTCTTGGAAGATAATAATTTCTATGTCAAAGGTTTGTTGTAGAGACAAGGTACGATATGCCTGTTAGCCTGCCTAGCACATAGTAGACAGTCAATAAACATGTTAATATTATTAATGGAGACCAAACAATCCATCTCCTGTAATGAGGTAATAATGCAGTGATTGCGTGATGATGTAGTGAGTGATCACTGCTGAGCAGCAAAGAAAGTTTGCAGAGCTCAAGCACAAGCAATCTGAACAGCCTGCACGTGACTTTTCTAACAACCACATCCTGTGCTTTCCAAGTCTTGTTCCTAAAAAGTGCACTAAGAAACCACAGTCTTAGTCCATTTCCTGCTGCAAGCACAGAATGCTCCAGACTGAGTAATTTTTAAGAAACAGAGATACATTTGTCTCTTGATCCTGGAGGCTGGAAGTCTGAGAGCATGGCTTCGACATCTGGTGAGGGTTTTGTGCTGCAGTGTAAGTGAGCACATAGAGTTGGAGAGAGAAAGAGGCTGAACTTATGCTTTTAATAGGCACCCATTTCTAGCTAATCCCCTTGTATAATATGGCATCAGTCCGTTTATGAGACCAGAGCCTCCACATCCTAATCACACCCTAAAGGTCTCATCTCTCAACACTGTTACAATGGCAATTAAATTTTAACATGAGTTTTGAAGAGGATATTTGAAGTAGAGCATCCCATCCCAGTTCCCTCAGAATTCATGTCTGTCTCATGTGCGAAATGTATTCTTTCCATCCCAGTAGTCCTAAAAATCTTAACTCGTTCTAGCACCAACTCTCAAGTCCAAAGTCCAGAGTCTCCTCTAGATCAGATACAAGGCACAGTCCATCCGAAGGCAAATTCCTTCCAGCTGTAAACCTGTGAAACCAAAACAAAGTCTGCTCCCAAAGTAGATAACAGTCATGGAAGAGACATTCCCACTCCAAAAGAGAAACATAGGCAAGAAAACAGGCGCAACTGATTCCAAAACCAATTTAAGCCCCAATACTGAGGAATCAACTGTTTGGACTCCGGGTGCCACATCCTAGGTACACGGGTAGACGCTGGGCCTCCAAAGTCCTTGGGAGCCCCACTTCCTTGGCTTTGCTAAGCTCAGCCCAGGCAGCAGCTCTCCTGGCTTGGAGTCTTGTGTCTACCGTTCTGCCAGGCTGGCATCACATGCAGGTAACTCTACAGTTCTGGGGTCTTAAGTGTGGCCCCAACCCTGAGACTCAACTAAACATTGCCCTAGAGGGGGTGTCTTTGTGACAGATCCAGCTCTGACCTCATCTTTCTGCTGGGCACTGCCCTCGTAGGAGCTCTCTGCAGTGGCTCTGCCCTTGTGACAAGTCTTATATTCTGCATACCTGCAGAATCAGCACCATGTGGACAGGGCCAAGATTTCCGGCATTTACCTTCTAGAGTGGCAGCCTGAGGTACACTTGGGTCTGCTTGAGCCGTGACAGGGTGGCCAAGGAGCGCTGCTGTGGAACGTAGGGATCAGAGTCCTGAACAGGGAGCCCTTCTGTCCTCAAGTCCCTCATTTTCCAAACCTGTGATGCAAGGGAAAGTCTTGAAAATCTCTAAAATGCCTTTGAGATCTTTTTCCTGTTGTCATGATGAACAGCTCCTGGCTCCCTTTCATCCTTTTGAGTTTTGTGAACCATTGCTTGGCCACACCCTAAGAATTCTCTCTTGAACTCACTTTTTAACTCTTTATAGGGGCAAGGTGCAAATGTTCCAAATCTTTCCACTCTCTTTCTCTTTTAATTATAAATTCTGTCTTTAAGTCATTCATTTCCTCCTATGTCTCACTGTTTGCAGTTAAATGTAGCCATGCAGCAGTTCTAACACTTTGCTGCTTAGATATTTCATCCACCAAACATCCTAGCTCATGTCTAGATGTCTCCCCAAAGCCTCATGCAGTCATAAGGGGAATTTTTCAGAGGTGGCTAGATCTAGAGTGTGTGATTGATTCATGGTGCAATGCTAGGGTTAAGTGTGCTAGGATTAAGCAATGATTGCTAAATCACTGATTTGTTTGGTACTGACTTAATCCAGCTAACCTGGATGAAATATAAGGGACAGAAAGAGGTTTGTCTTGTTCCTTTCTTGTTGTTTTTCTACCTTCTGCCTATCATGAACTGGTTCTCCTCTGTAATGCCACCCTGCCTTGAAACCAGCTAATTTTGGACTGAATCCTCTACAAACCGTGAGCTAAATAAACCTTTCTTCCCTTAACTTTGAATGTCAGGTATTTTGTCTCAGCTATAAGAGAAAAGAAACTAAGACAAAATTTGCTACCAGAGAAGTAGGGTCATTGCTGCAACTGACCTGACCATTGGCTTAGGAGACTTTAGAGCTGGCTTGTGGGAAGAGTTTGGAAAGCTGAAAAAGTAGAGCTGGAATGCCTGAGAATGTAATTGATGTTAAATGTTGGTCAGAGCTTAAATGACCAGAATGCTGACAGAGATGATGCTGGTAAAGATCAGGTCTGGGAGGCTTATGCTAGAAAGAAGAACTTCATTGGCTGTTAGCTGAAGTATGGTTTGGCTTGGCAGAAAGTTTGTCTGCATTTTACTTGTGTCCAGAGATTTGACCTGAGACTGTGATTAAGGGTAGTAAACTAATTAATCTTGCAGAAGAAATTTCAAGGCAGTCTAATGTTGAGGTTGTGGCCTGGCTACTATTGGAGGCTATCAGATTTATGTTGAGAAGCAAGAGCAAAGAGCACTGCAGAATGATTTAAAACATTTTGAGTTTGACTAGGAAGAAAGCTCCAGTAAAGCTATGGACTGCAAATATATAGCAGAAGGGATCTTGATTACTGAGAGGAACAGGAGAATAGAAAAGATGGCCTGGTGAGTCAGCACCATTTGCAGACTGGAAGGAGAGAGAATAAGGCCACATCAGCAAGCAAACCCAGTCTGGGAACCAGCATCATGCACAGGCCACCACCAGACTGGGAACAGCCAGACCCAGTCTCTTCTGATGCACAGGCTGCCAAACAAGAAGTACCACCCATCTATCCACCCCCATGCCATAAACAACTGGCTTATCTGGAGAAACACCAGGCTGTGATGATAGCTATCTAGGTGAAATGCAATTGGATGCTTGTGGTGCTTTGGTGTTTCACTGACCTTGCAGGTCTAGGGTCCATGATCTGATCATCCATTCAGAGGATAGTGGTGCACAGTTTGGCATCTAGGGAGGATCTCCTTCTGAGGGTTGTAGCCATTGTTGATTCCCTATGGTCTTGTTTTGAAGTCCTTTATTTGTTTCCATTGTTTTGCTGGGTTGGGTTTTACTCTATATTGTTTTGTTTGATTGTGTTAAATCCGATGGCAGGAGCAGTTATTTCAAAAATAGCAAGATATATTATGGCAGAAATTTTGGATTTACTACTGTCTTGTTTTGCAGTCCTTAATTGCATTCATTGTCTTGTTTCTATTGTTTCTATTCTATCCTGTTCTGTTTGATTTTTACTATGTCTGAAGGTATCTGCAGCTATTTTGAAGACATCAAAAGGCATTATGGTAACTATTGTTGACTATGTAATGTTTCAAAGTCCTGTATCACTTACACTGGTTTGTTTTGATTTGTTTTATTCTGTTTTATCCTCTTTAAGATAAAATAAAGAAAAATAAAATAGAAAAGATGGCCTGAGAGCATCACAAGAAGCGGCAGGGCTCCACCCTTTGCAGTGTCAAAATTGCAAAGTAAAAGACTTTGCTTTGAGAAGAGAGGCCAGAACATAACATTCCAGATTGGCGGTGGCCTGGGAGGTTGTTCCTTGGGATTTGGCTCATAGGCGCTGGACACCTACAACCAAGAGAAAAGGAAGTTTGGCTACTGCTCCAGCTGGCAGTAGACCTTGTCATCATCCACATGGTGCTGGTTTTAGGTGCATGGAGAATGCAAGAGTTGTAGGACAGGAAGGCTTCCACCTAGAATTCAGAAGAAGGCTGGGAGGCCAAGCAGTGTGTCCCCGAGACGGCAGTATGTGAAGCTGTCATTTTTAAGCTGAAGGTACAATAGAAGACCCAGAAGGTTGGAGAACCCAGGAATGTGGATTATCCAAGGAAAGATGCAAGAAGTGAGCAAAACCAGCCAAAGAAAGAAGCCATGGGAGCTACAGCCACCAGAAATGCCATAGAGGCAGAGCCACCCAAGCCCTTTGGAGTTCACAACTTGCCAAGGATGCTGGCAGTGAAACTGTGGGATTTAATGCCTGCCCTGCTGGATTTTGGTCTTGCTTTGTTCCCATTCTGTCTTGGTTACTTTTCTTCTCATTGTTGAGACAAAACACCTGATGCCTAACATGAAGGAAGGAGAGGCTTATTTCTTACAGGTCTTAGAGATTTCAGTCCATACTTAGCTGGTTCCAAGATAGGGTGGCATGGCTGAGGGGCAACCTGACTGCAAGATGCAAGAGCAAACAGGGCAAAAGAGGGAAAAGCATGCCTCCTTCCCGACTTTACATTGTATGCTGGCTCCACCCCTGGGCAGGTGCAGCACTCACACCACCAATCCCAGTGCTAGACAGCAAACCAATCACAAACACTAGATTTAGCTGCTTCCATGACTACATGAGACTTGAGGGGCCACCTAGACACAAACTATAACACATTCCTTGCTGTCCCTCTGTTTGTAACTTTTGGGATAAAAACGTCTATCTTGTGCCCTTGAATGTTGGAAGTGTTTAGCCTTATTTCATTTGTACAGGACTTGCAGTTGAGAATTTGCCCTAAATCTCAGCTACAAGTCTCAGAGGAGACTTAGGACTTGGACTTTTCAGCAATGCTGAAACTGTTAGGTATTTGGCAATTCTTGGAGATGGACTCAATGCCTTTTGCATAAGTCTTTGGGAGGCCACCAGCAGAATGTTATGGCTGGTGTTTAGATGTCCCCCCACCCCAAAGCCCCATGCAGTCACAGGTGGTGATTTTTTTTGGAGGTGGCTTAATATAGAGCATGTGACTGATTTATGGTACATTGCTAGGAATAAGGGTGCTAGGATTAAAGGTGAGTGATTTCTAAATCAGTCCACTGATTGGTTTAGCACTGCACTAATCCAGGTAGCCTGAATACAATATAAGGGTCAGAAGGAAGCTTGTTGTTATGGTTCGTGTCTGGATGTCCCTGCCAAAGCTTCATACAATCATACAGGGTGGGCCTTTAGAAGGCAGCTAAATTTAGAATTTGTGATTGGTTCATTGTCTTGTGCTGGGATTGGGGGCATGAGAGCTATATTTGCCCTAGAGTGGGTAGCCTGCATACAATATAAGGGAGGGGAGGAGACTTGCTCCTCTCCTTTCACTCCTTTTGCTTTTGTTGCTTGTGCCATCTCCACCATGAACTGTTGCCCTCTGCTATGTGATACCCTGCCTTGGAGTCAGCTGATTATGGACTAAAACCTTCACAAACCATGAGCTAAATAAACCTTTCCTTCCTTAACCTTGAATGCCCAATATTTTGTCTCAGCAATGAGAGAAAAGTAACCAAGACACTTGCCCCATTTTTGTTGCTTTACTACATTCTGCCTGCCATGAATTGTTTCTCCTCTGCGATAGCTGTCTGCCACACCACTCTGCCTTGGAGCCCGTTGATGATGGAGTAAAACTTCTACAAATTTTGAGCTAAACAAACCTTTCCTCCCTTAACTTTGGGTGTGTGGCATTTTATGTCAGTAGTGAAAAAAGCAGCTAAGACAATTGTTTTGAAGTTCTACCTTCCATAAAGCCTGATCACAATAAACCAATCACATAAGAAATGGAAATGATTCCACCAAGTCTTTTGCAACTGTGTTGCAAACACAGGTTTATGACAATACCTTCACTGTCCATCTGAGACTGCACCAGAATAGTCTTTCCTGTCAATATTTCTTTCTAACAGCATCATGATCACAGGCACTTCAGAAGTTTCAGTTTTCTCATGGCTCTTTTCTTCTGATCCCTCTCCAGAATAATCACTCCAATCATAGCAATGTAGGCTTTTTCTCCTCCCATTACCAGCCTCTGCCCATTACCCAGTTGCAAAGCCATTTCCACATTTTCAGGCATCTGTTGTAACAATAGCTACACTTCTCCTTCCCACTCTTCTGTCTTAATCCATTTTCTGCTGTTACAAAAGAATATTGCAGATTGGATAATTTATAAACAACAGCTACTCACTTGGCTCATAATTCTGAAAACTGGAAAGTCCAGGAGCACGACCCTGGCACTTGTGGGGGCCTGAGTGCTGTGCCAGAACATTATAGAAAGAGAAGAGAGTACATGCAAGGAGGCATAGAGGAACTGGGCTGTATTCATCTTGTCATCAGGAGGCTGCTCCACATTGGGGGCCATTCATACCCTACCACACACATATGCTACTGCCCTGGTTTTACACACAACTAACTCATCTTTAAGATCAGAGTTTAAACATGGTGAGGGTATGGCTAAGCAAGAGCTTTTCCTTGACCATCCTATCCAGATACAAATAAATGTGCCTGGTGACCTCATCATTGAATGTATATTCACATACTTGGTTTTTGTCTTTTTTTTTTTTTTCTTTCCAGTACTAAGGATTGAACTCAGGGCCTTTGTACTGTGTTACATTCCTAGACCTTTTTTCTTTTTTCAGATAGGGTCTTGCTAAGTCACTAAGTTACCCAAGCTAGTCTCAAACTTCCTCCTGTTTCCACCAAAACATAAGCTGCAAGAGGGCAGAGAGTTGTCCATCTTGTACATAATGGTTGTAGAGTGTGACAGCCTCAAGTGCAATGTGTCCAATAAATGGCTGTTAGAAAGAAATACAGGGAAGGAAGTAGGGCTGCCTGAATGATTAGTAAACATTTTAACACGCACAACCCTTGCGTCCCACAGAGAGTGTTGTATCTTGAAATCCAGATGTCCCTGGGAGAGGCTGCAGTTGACTGAAATGTGTTCTGGCATGGAAAGGACTCCTTGGAGACAACTCAATAGGAAAGAGCCTCCAGGGAAGCGGGACTGGGAACTGATGGCAAGGACAGAGCGCATCTGGCTGTCACCTGGGCCTACAGGTACAGGTGTGCAAATGGGTTGGGAAGACGCCCTCCCCACCCCATCCTGCCCACACAGAACCCAATTTACATGCATCGCCATCCCTGTGCTCTGGTGTAGCATCAGTCTTCCTTTCCGTCAGGGTTGTGTGGGGCAAGGGAGAAAATACCTTTCAAGTCCAGACATGAATCTTGCAGTAAACAAGCTTCCCTCTGCCTTGCTGTGCAGGTTTTAACCCTTCGTAATACTCAAAGGGCAGAATGAAATGCTAGAATAATGTTCTGTAAAGCTTGCGAGTTCGGCTGGGGGAATTCTAGGCGGGAGATAAACAAACAAATAAAAATGCACGGAAAGCTATCAAGAGCCTTTTTCTCCTAAGAACAGGCAAGTAAAGCTCACATTCTTTGTTAGACCTCCTTCTTTCTCCCTCTCCTGAAAATGGCTTTCTTTCTTCCCTCTCTGTCTCTGTCTCTGTCTCTTGTCTCTCTCTCTCTCTCATTCTCTCTCCCTGTTTTCTTTTTCTGCCTTCTTCCTTGTCTTTGTCACTTTCCTGTCACTGGTAGGCAACACCCAACACCCTCAGTTTAAAGGTTTGTTTTGGCTCCTGGATTCAGTCCATGGTCTCAGGCTCCAAGGCAGAAACAGGATGGCAGAGGGAATGGTGAAGGAAAATGTTCTCAACCCATAGCAGCCAGGAAGCGGAGAGAAGGGAAGAGTTAGTTATGGACAAGAATACAGTTTTCTATGCTCCATCTCCAGTGACCCACCTCTAACCAGGATTCACTCCCCAGCAGCATAGTCAGCTACCAGACTCACCGACGGATAAAATCTACTGTGGAGTACAGCGCCCCCATGAGCCAGTCACCTTCCAAATACATGAGAGTTTGAGGGGACATTTTTAGATCTAAATCATAACATTCCTCCTCCTCTCTTCTCATTTCTTCATTTTTCTCTCCTCTTCCTTTTCTCCTTCTTCCTTTTTTTCTCTCTCTATTTATCTTCTCTCTTTCCCTTGATCTCCTTCTCCTTTCCCTTCCTCTTCCTCCTCTTCTTCTTTTCTCTCTCTCTCTCTCTCTCTCTCTCTCTCTCTCTCTCTCTCTCTCTCATCAGAGAGAATTCCAAGAGAATACAAGTAGGATAAGAACCTGACGGGGGAGACTAATTTCACAGTAGGTGATGATGGAGGAGTGAAGATGCCTGAAAGTTATGAAGCATCTACTATGTGCCAGACACTGCCCAGAACACTTATGTTATTTGCCTGCCCCAACAAGCCATCCAGTCTTCATGATCCTCTCCACCAGAGTCAATGTAACACTCAGCAATTAAGCTGCCTAAGGTCACACAGCTAATTGATCAGATGTCTGTCCAACTCCAGCACTCCTATCACATTATTTTTTTTATTTTAAAGAGAATAGAACAAAACAAAACAAAACAAAACAAAGCAAAACAAAACAAAACAAAACAAAACAAAACAGTACAGTCAACCACAACATAGCATTTCAGAACAGAACACTGCAAGCAACACAGGTCCTCAAAACACAACAACAGGAGATCAAAAATGGTCATCCCAGTGTCTCTTACCCTCTTCTAAACGGTCATTCATACATTCACAGACAAGAAACTCAAACAAAACAAAATAATATGAAACCAGATAAAACAAAAGAGTGAAAGCACCGCAGGCCCTCAAGTCAGACAACAAGAAACCAACAATGGCCACCCCAGTGTTCCCCGTTTTCCTCAAAAGAGCTGTTCCCACCCTCCCACACACTGCAACCAAATAGTAGAAAAGAGACTCAAACCAACCAAATCAAAGAACAAAAGCACCATTGGACCTCAGAACCTTTCCCCCATATTTATTGGGAATTTTGTATCTTATTGAGTCTTTCAGTTTCTTACACTAGGGAGACGATGCAGTGTTTACACATGTGAGTTTGGTTTATTTCACTTATGAGTATGGTCTCAAGTTGCATCCATTTACCTATAAAAGCCTCAATGTGATCCTTCTTTATAGCTCAATAGTACTCCATTGCATAAAAGTACCACATCTTTTTTATCCATTCCTCAATTGATGGGCATTTGGGTTGTTTCTGAGATTTGGCTATTACAAATTGTGCTGCTATAAACATGGGTGCACATATATCACTGTGGTATGATGATTTCACTTCTTCTGGGAATATGCCCAGAAGCGGAATAGCTGGGTCAAATGGGACTTCCAATCCTAGCTTTTTGAGAAACCTCCAGACTGATTTCCACAGTGGCTGTACCAGTCTACACTCCCACCAACAGTGGAGAAAGGTTCCTTTTTCCCCACAGCCTCTCCAGCATTTGTCGTTGGTGGTTTTCTTGATCCTGGCCATTCTTTCTGGAGTGAGATGAAATCTCAGAGTTGTTTTAATTTGCATTTCTCTAATGACCA
>RJWT010034757.1:0-13617 GCA_004365215.1 Cuniculus paca
TTTTTGATTGAATTTATGCTTTTTGACACTAGCAATAAATTGTCAAGTTCTGATACTAAAATATAAAGCTAGTTTTTTTTTCAGTAGTTCCTTTTTGAATAAATGCATTTCAGCTTATTTATAAGTATACATTTTTATTTGGAAAGAAGACATAACTAATCAGAGGTGACTGGTGAAAATATTTACTTTAAAATGTTATTTTAATTTACAAAATCAAGAAATAAATCAATACAGGAAAGACTAAAAGATCTCTCCTTTACCTAAAATATATTAACTTCTACCTTATTTCCTGTCTACTGTGAAGTTTATGGGCTCAAATGATCATCTGCTTTTGAAGAGTGAGAAGCATTCTAAATTTTGTTTTAAGAATAGGTGATTTGAATATAGAATATAGGCAATTTCCCCCAAATTTTAAAATAGTGTTTCTATAATAGTACATGGAAAGGAAAGATTCATAAGGAAGCAAAAGAGAACTGGAAGCACTTCTTGTTAAGACCACAACTAATATCATAAACAGGAATAGCTGCATTCATATCTAAATCTAGAACACTTATAACTGTAAGAAACAGAAAACCAGGCTCAAGTTGGCTTATGCAACAAATTTAGTATCTTAATTTATTAGCTCATGTATCCCGAGAAGAATAGAGGGACATCAGGCTTCACACACTTCAACCTCAGTTGCTGTCTTTCAGGTTTATGTTTTAGATGTCCCTATTCTTGCATTCCATAATCTAGAAAAGAAGAGACTGTCCCCTTCTATTAAGATGCAGACAAGTTGGTTGTGCTTCCCTTTGTCATGATTTCAGCCATGTCTTCATCATAGAACTAGTCTTGTGACCCAGGGATATGACACTTTGTCTAGGTAGACCTAAGTCCTATGGCCACTCCTGAAGTCTAGGAGAGGTTTTCTGTCATCAATTACACATGCTGACAGTGGAGGGGATGAGAGTTCTCCAGGGGGAAATGAAGTACAGTTATTGTGAAAGGAAGATAACTCGATTAATCAAATGTCTAGTTTAAACTATACTATCTCTGATTATACATTACAAAGTGACCACCTCTCCCTATGAATACATAATGTATACTGCAATCAATGTGCTTAGCAACAGTTGTTCTCTTAATTTTTTGTAATATTCTTTAAATCTTACTCCACTGAATACCTGTCTTAGTCCATTCGAGCTGTTGTAACAAGGACAACTAGCTGGGCGACTTATACACAACAGACTTTTAGTTACCATCAATCTTCAGGTCAAAAGTTTGAGATCAGGCTGCCAGCATGGTACGTGTCTGCTGAGGACCATTTTCTGACTTGCAGGCACCAACTGTTTATATTTTCCCACAGTGGAAAACAGCAAGAGCTTCTCCGGGGTCTCCTTTATAAAGGCACTGTCTTACTCCATTTATAACAAAGTATCAGAGACTAAGTTGTATAGAAGAGAGGTTCATTTTGTCCATAATTCTGGTCTGAGGCCTAAGGCAACCCGAGTATTACATGGACACAGACAAGGAGGTGGCTAGAACTGCAGCCAAGCTGGTTTTAATAGCCAACCTACTCTCCAGCCAATTCATTGAGCCGTTAGGCCATTAATCCATTCACGAAGGCAAAAAGCCCTCCTACCTGGTCTCACCTCTTAACATCTTGTTATAGGCATCATATTTCAGTATGAGTTTTGACAAAGGATACTCAAACCATCTCAAGCACTAATCCCATTCCAAACTTCTATTCGCTCCTGATCTAATCACCCCTCTCCTTCTAATAACATCACCTTGAAGGGTAGAGTTTCAATCCATGAATTGTTCTTAATGCAGCATTCAGATCATAGCAATCCTATTGGTGGTGCCACATTCACATACCTTTTACTGGCTGGGGTGCCCATCCCCCAGCTTCTATATATTCACTGCTAATTTCCCACAGCTGCACCCTTTTTTCATAGACTCCTTAGATGATAAGAAACCATTTCGGCTACAGGTTTATGCCCCATTCTTCCACTTAGGGTCCACCCACAACCAACAATTCTCTTACACTGAATATGGAAGCCTGATTCCCTTGTCCCAAGCCAGTGCCAACTTGGTAGTACAAGTCACACTCTGAAGTCCCCTGTGTGATTGGTCAGGGCTATGCACCAGCTGGGACAGAATCCTCATGAACACCTCCCCTTCTCTTCTGTCCTGCTTCCCTCAGCATCCTCCTGAGAGCCTCTCTCAACATGTCCTATGCACCTACATCTCTTTCTCACACTCTAAATCTAGGTAATTTGACCTAAGATTATTGAACTGGACACATTCACTTATTTCTAAGCTATGTGATCCTTGAGAACAGGGATCCTTGTTTTGTCCATCCATGCTTTTTAATATAATTTAAGTATTCATGCTTATGTAATGTTTTTCTGGTGGCCTTGAGATGGCAGGAAAGGATCAAATCTTCTATTGCAATATTTTTCAAACTTTAATGTTCATAAAGATTCCTTTAAAATGTTATCAAAATAGCTCAGTAGGCCTGATTTTAGCCTTTTTAGATCTGCATTTCTAAGTGTTTCCCAGGTGGTGCCACTGTTGCTTGTCCATGGACCACACTTTGAGTAGCAAGTTCCACTGTGCACCAATTATTTTAAATCATCCACAGTATTCAGTACCATGCCTTGTACTCAGTAAGTACTCAAGAAGTATTTGTTGTTGGATCATGCACTCACTGAAAACAAAGGAATTTAAAGTATTTTGATTGAAAGAAAACTGATTTAAAAAGCATATTCCATAAATAATGTCTGTTTTACATGTACAACTCTCAGTAAGTTACTAAAGGAAGCATTTTTAAAAGTTTCTAGATAATCTGTAACAGAAGTATTTCCTGAACCTAATTTCTTCTGTTCTAGGACTCAGAGATAAGGGGCCAATTAATAATGGGACAGTATTTCTCAGAAATGCCAACAGAAATTGGAAATGGCAATTTTGAGGAGAATTAGAATGTGATTTCTTATCTAGCATGAGAGAGCCTGTGTCCACGCTGGGCTTTAGCTGCTGAGTTTAATCTGAAAGTCAGTCATGCTTGGGCATTTGATTTATCCCCTTAGAAAGGATAATGGCCAGAGTCAGCTTCTTGCTGGAATATGCATTGCAGGTCACAGAGCTGTGGGTGGCTTGGTCCCAATGCTCACAGTTTAAGCGTCCTTCTGACATTATCTCCTATTAATTATAGATGACACACCAATCAATATGTCATTCTGAAATCCTGCAGTCACTGCCTGTTCTCATCAAAGATTGAGTGTTCTTTAACTTTAGTATCATATCTTTCTTTTGAAATAAAAATTTCTGATCATTATACTTCTTTCTGTATAAATCCTAATTTTGTATCTCAGAACTGTATAAAGTAATGCATTATATTTAGTATAAACATGTGGTTATTACACTGGGGGCAGAGCTCAGGTAGTTCTAGTCCTAATAAAGCTCTACAGGGGATTCTGATCACAAGGCTAAATATTACTGGGGCAAAGTGGAAATTCTCAAACTTTCATACATATCAGAGTTATCTGGAATGACTTTTTAAAAATACAGCTTTCTGAGCTCCTCTTCAGGTATTCTGACTCAGCAGGTCTGGAAAGAAGACTGAAAATTCATATTTACTCTAAGTTTAGATTATATTAGGGTTGCTAGTCCATGGATTATGTGTTACACAGCACCACTATAGCTGCATATAGCAATCATCTGGGCAAGGTTTTAAAATCCCTATGCTCAGCATAAGAAGCATCAGCATCTCTGGGGGTAGGATTAAGGGTCAGTATTTTTTGAGTAGTTGATTTCCTTGTATAACTAAGGCTGAGAACCACTGGTGGAGAGCAATATGAAATCTATGTTTCTCTTATTTTTTAGAATAAGGCTTTTGTAGGAGCATGTAATGATGAAGAATACTCGCTTTGTGATAGGCATATTCATGTTTAAATATTGGCTGGCCATACTATAACTGGGACCCTGAATTGACTTTGCATAATTACCATCCTCAATATCCTCATATATAAAATGAATATTATAGCAACAGTACCTTCCTCAAAACAATGAGATTATGAATCAAAGCTTTTAGCTCAATAGGTGGTACATAGTAAGTGCTAACTAATTGTATACACGTGGATATGTTTGCATCATTTTTGTCATTAGGATAGCTATTACATGAAGAATTCTACTAAAATCATCCCCTTGCCACATAGAGTGCTTCTTCCAACTAAATACTTACACATGTTCTTTATTTTGGAAGTCCCATATTGTGGGCATGGCAGGGGTTTGGATTACTTATTCAGCATTGTTACCCATATATACAAATGGCATATTCAGTCTTAAGAATCATTTGCCTCTTCATTAGTATAGTTCATAGCGCACTTCCCAATCATACATTTTAAGGGCATGAAGGGTAAAGTCTGAGCATCTTGAAGTTTCTGTGCACCTGAAAAGCAAGAGGAGAGACTTTTTAACAGTAACTCCAACTCTTCCCCCTTTTCAGACTCTATAATGTTCACCTGTCCCCATTAAGGGATGGATCACCTCTGCCAACCCTTGAGTTCAGGCTGCCTTATGGCTTGCTTTGGCCAGTCAAATATGATAGAAGTGGTGGGAAGCAAGTTGTGAGCCTGGGTCTCAAGGGAACCACATGCATTTCTCTTCTCCCTTTTGTTTTACTGTTTTTATCATGAATAAATGATAAATTGGCCTGCTATAGTACAAGACATGGGGGTAACGTGAAGGCCACCAGTTGTCCCAACTAGGCTGAAACACATGAGAAAATCCAGTTCAAATTAAGATAGTCTCCTGGGTGACACAGCTCATGATAGCTGCATGGTTGGCTTGAATTGAGAAAATCATTTACTCAAGTTACAGAATTATGTGTAATAATATATGGTTGTTTTAAGCCATTAAAGTTTGGGTAGAGTTTGTTACATGGCATTAGCTAACTGACATAAAAGCTTGAATGGAAAAAATGTTTGGAAAAGTGGAGATAAGGAGGACTAGGAATAATAGGCTCCACATTTCACTGCCTTTTCAAAGGTTGCTTAGACTTATTCATCTGGGCACATTGCATATGAAATAAAGATAACCAACATTTATTTATAATCATAAAAGTAAGCTATAGCTCATGGAACTTTAGAATCAGAGTTTACTGGCTATTTATTTGAATAATATAAGTTTTTGTTTTTTCTTATTTTTATTTTATTCAGCAGTCTGTATACAAACATGGGATGCCTCCAAAAAGGGAAGATCTTATGTTCCAGATGAGATCCAGATATTTCTTGTGTGTGGGTTACAGACAAGGATAAAGAATAATAAATTTGTGCTGGTTTCCATTGTAGGCTTACAAGGTTCAGCAGAAACTAAGAGTTGCTGACTGTTATGGCTTGTACCTAGATGTCCCCCAAAAGCCTCATGCGCTCATAGGTGGGGGTCTGGGAGGTGGCTGAATCATGAGTGTATGATGCTGGATTACAGTGTGTTATGCTGGGATTAAGAATGTGTGATAATGAAATTGGATTAGCATAGATCTGGGTGTGGATAATGGAAGCCCCACACTGGTGACACCACCCAAAACATATCCTGGACGAGATAAAAGGGAAAGAGAAGCTTGCTACTGCTTGCTGCTTACTGCAACTCATCTGTCTTGTCATTGACTGTTTCTTCCCTTTGCTACCCTCTGCCATGCTGCCCTGCCTTGGGACTAGGTGACTATGGACTGAAACCTCTACAAAGTGTGAGCTGAAATAAACCTTTTCTCCTTTAACTTTGGGTGTTGGTTACTTTGTCTTGACAACAAGAAAAGTAACTAAGACACTGACCTATCTATACAGTCATTTCAAGTAGTGGGGATGGAGTACAGGGGGGATCCAGGAAACTACTAATTTTTTTTAATTGCCTCCCAAGAACATGAACACATAGTATTTATCTTCACAGAGCCACTGACAAACCTACAAAGCAAACAGCTTTGAGGTCAGCAGCCAGTCACACTGGGCACTTATCATTGCTTAAATTCCAGATAAATTGATGCACCTCTCAAAAGAGGTAATAAGAAACACCAACATCCATCCTTCTGCATACAATTGTCCTTTTGTACTTTATCTATTCTACTCCATAAGATTCAAATGCCTAAGAATGGCAGATCTAGTTACTCCACACAAAATTAAGTTCATAATTTTTTTTGTCTTTTTGAGACAAGGTCTCACTATGCAGCTCAGGCTGGCCTTGGGCTCACTTTGTAACCCTGGCTGGTCTTGCACTTGCAACAATCCTCCTGCCTCAGCCTCCTGAGTTCTGGGATTACAGGAAATTGATCATTTTAAAAAAGTGCTCAAACTTGGCAAGCAGGCTTATTTATGGCAATTCAGTACACAAAATACTCCATTTTGGGGTGGTGTCTGTGTGTGATTTGATTTAGGTAATTTTTGAGTCTATAATGTGGATGGCAGGGACAAGACAACTAAGAAATAAAATTGCTCCTTAAATTAGTTTGATAACAATGCCTATAACAAGGGTGTCAAAACCCCAGCCATCATGGTTTACAAAACTGGCAATTTCTAAATTATCCTGGATTTTATTGAGCATCTCCTGTATGTAGTGGGACTCTGTAGGCTGGGTTGGAGTGATTAATAAATGTTCTCAGTCTTTAGAACAAGGTAAAATTAAAAGGGAAATCAGAAAATGTAAAAATGATTAAAATTAGTTTGCAAAATCTTACTAACAAGCAACCAAGGACAGGAGTTTGGACTGAAAGAAAGACAGAATTAGGGGAATGGCTACTAGGACATTGAAACTGCTTTTGGAGAATGACTATGAATTTTCCAACTTCTAAGAAAATGGAGGAACTTCTGGGGAAAGAAAGAAAAATTATGAATGATGAGCTCATCTTTCATGTATTTGGAAAATGGTAATTTCTTTGGTAGAGCTGGAGGTCATTCTCTCTGGAAAAAGTAAGAGTATCTAAATCTTGGGGTTTGGTGAGATGGTGGATGATCTGAGGTGCTATGACAAGGACTTTATGCTTGAAGCAGATTTACAGCCAAAGAAGTGACCTAAAGGGGAATACCTTCAACAGACGTGGGAGGGATGTGTGAAGCAATAGAGAAAACAAAAAGCCAAGCAAGTGTGAGTTCAGGAATAGTTTGAACTTTGACTTTATTCCAGAATGAACTCTGTCGCATAAATTGCAGCTCACTCTATAACTCCCCCTCAACACACACACACACACACACACACACACACACACACACACTGGTTAGCTGTTGGCAGACGCCATCCTGGGAGGGATGCAAACTCTGAGACTCCTTAGGTTCTCTCTGTAGTTGACACTTCCTATGCCCAACAACAATTCTCTGCAGGTAAAATAGATGTGTTTTAGAGGCAAAAACACAGAACTTGGCCAACAGAGGTACATAGTTTTTTTTTTTTTTAAACAAAATGATTCCACAGGAGCTGCAAAAGTGTCAATTATATCTGTGATGCAACAATGGTAGAAAAAGTGAGATGAAGAACCATCATTTCCAAATTCTACTTGGGGGGTACATTAAACTTTAATTATGTAAACATTCTGTAGATATTAGCAATTAGAGTGGATCTTGCAAGTTTGAAAGTGCTAGGCTAGCCAAAATTAAATACCTTGTTTGCTGCAGAAATTCTTAGATTACTTGATATCCCAAGGGGCAAAGACAAGATAGAGCATTTTGAAGCTTATTAACCAAAGTATGAGTTGGAAAATGGTTGATTTGAGAGATATTAGGAGTTTGCATTGACAGAAATAAGGGGATGAACTAAGGCCAGTGGCAAAACTGGTTCTCTTTGCAAAATGCCTGGTGTTTTAGAAATGCTATTGAAACAATGGCCTTTTAGGTCTTACTTGGATATCTTGAGAAAGGATTTTTGGAGGTGCAGCTTTGGCAACAGGCTGTGTGTGAGCTGATTGCATGCTCAGACATCTCCACCTAGTCCTGAGGCTCTGGGACTTTGCATGTGACCTGGTAGAGCCCTTCCTAGCCTTCTCAGCCAACTGGGGAGATTTGGAACAGCCCAGGGGTCTGGCCTGGGACCTGCCCAGTGACTCCAAGCAGTGGTGCAGCTTCGGTGGTGGGCCACATGAGAACTGAAGGCATGCACAGCAAATTTCACCAAGCTGCTCAGCCTTGGAACCCCACATACAACCTTGTAGGGCCCTGCCCGGCAACCTGAAGCAGCTGGAGAGCCTTGCCATACAAAGTGAGGCATGCTGAAGGTCTGCCGAGCAAAGTCCACCAACTTAGGGAGCCTTCTAGTGCCCATAGGGATCAGATAAGACCTGGCTAATGACTCCCTGTAAGCTCAGAAAACACCCTGCAGTGCAGACAAACATACTCAACCCAGGAAACAACTGAGAATTTGCATTCACCAGCCTCAGGGGAATATAGGAAAATGATAAAATGAAAGGACAAAATCCAATTTCACACATCTAGCCCATCCCAAACAAGTCTAAGAGACATGGATATAGAAAAAAATATAAGCCATACACCTGAAACTTCTGAAATGATAACAACTGAGGTAAAGGAACAATTCCATGAAGCTGTAAAGGAACTCAGATTAGAAATAATCTCACAGGTAAAACAAGAAATGATAAACGTAATGAAAAAAATGCTGAACACATCTAAAGAAGACATAGTTAAAAAAATAGAGGAGCACTGCAAAATGATGGAAACATTGAATGAAAAATATGAGGAAAAATAGAATGCATGAAACAGATTCAAAGAGATACCAAGGAAATGAAAAATTCCACTGAAAGCTAGCAAAACTGCCTCAATGAATGTGAAGATAGACTCTCAAACCTCAAAGAAAAGATGGCAGCTAGTGAACAAGAAAGGAAAGATCTTTTAAAAATCACAAGGAATCAGGAATTAGCAATTCAGCAGTTGCAAGATGATCAAAGAAAAACAATATAAGATTGATAGGTGTGAACAAAAAAGGAGACAACACAAAGGATATAAAAAGACTATTTACAGAAATAATAGCCAAAAATTTCTCAAACGTGAGAAAGGACACTGACATACAGTTAAGTGAAGCATATAGAACTCCAGTTAGCCATAGCCAAAATAAATCTACACCCAGACATATAATAATCAACATCCCAGAAATTCAACATAAGAGCAGAATATTAAAAAATGTTAGAGAAAAGAAACAAATCACCTACAAAGGAAAGCCCATGAGAATTACAGCAGACTTCTCAATGCAAACAGTGAAATCAAGAAGAGCATGGAGTGAAGTACTTCAAATCCTAAAGGAAAATGACCTCCAACCCAGATTGATGTACCCTGCAAAACTGTCCTTTAAAATTGATGGAGAAATAACATACTTCCATGACAAAGAGCAACTGAAGAACTTCATGACCACTAACCCAACCCTACAAAGAATACTGAAAGAAATTCTAAATAGAAATGAGAATAGTTATGACTTCAAGAAGACCAACAGAAAAAACCACCAAGCAGGGCATACAATTAAAAAGAGGGAAAAGGTAAAGAGACCACCCCACAAAGATAACATGACAAAAATAAGCCAATATATATCAGCTATAAACATTAACGTAAATGGCCTCAATTCACCAATCAAAAGAAACAGACTGGCAGAATGGATCAAGAAACAACATCTAATCATATGCTGTCTACAAGAAACCCATCTAACCCAAAAAGAAATTCAAAGACTGAAAGTCAAAGGATGGAAAACAATACTCTATGCAATAGGAACCCCCCTCCAAAATAAAAGCAGGTGTAGCTATTCTGTTCGCAGACAATGTGAACTTCAAACCAAGAATGGTCAAAAGAGATAAAGAAGGTCACTACACACTGGTTAGGGGAAAACTCCGAGAGGAAGAAATAACAATCTTAAAAAATATGCACCAAATATTAATAGAAATGAAAAATCAAATAAGCAATAACACAATTATAACAGGAGACCTTAACACACCCTTGACACAAACAGACAGATCAACTAGACAGAAAATCAGCAAAGAAATAACACAACTGAATCAAACCTGTGAACAAATGGACCTGGTAGATGTGTACAGAGTTTTCCATCCAACAACATCAGAATATACATTCTTCTCAGCTCCACATGGTACATTCTCTAGAATAGACCATATACTATCCCATAAGACATGCTTAAGTAAATTCAAAGGAATTGAAATTGTCCCATGTATACTCTCTGATTACAGTGCCATCAAACTGGAAATTAATGACAAGAGAAACTGCAAAAAATCTGTAAAACATGGAAATTAGATAATAAATTCCTGAACAATCAGTGGGTCACACAGGAAATTAAAGAAGAAATTAAACAATATCTACAAGCAAATGAAAATACAAATAAAACTTACTGGAATCTGTGGGATGCAATGATAGTAGTCCTCAGAGGGAAATTTATTGCAGGGAATTTCCACATCTGGAAAAGTGAACAAACACAAATAAACAATCTGATGTTACACCTGAAACGTCTAGAAAAAGAAGAGCAAGACAAGCCCAAAGACAAAAGAAGGGAGGAAATTATAAAGATCAGAGCAGAAATTAGCACAATTGAGACTAAGAAAACAATACAAAAATCAACCAATCTCACAGTTGGTTCTTTGAAAGAATAAATAAAATTGATAAGTCCCTAGCCAGTCTTATTTAAAAACGGAAAGAAAGAACTCAAATTCATGCAACAAGGAATGAGAAGGGAATGAGAAATCACTATAGACCCTATGGGAATAGAGAAGATCATCAATACCTATTTCAAAATTCTTTACTCTCATAGGTTCAATAACACAGAAAAAAATAGAAAGATTTCTAGAAACATATGAATTACCTAAGCTGGATCAAGAAGATGTAAAACTGCTGAATAATCCAATTTCAGTTAATGAAATTGAAAATGTAATTAGAACCTTACCAACCAAAAAAAGTCCAGGTCCTGATGGATTCACAGCTGAGTTCTACAAGAAATTCAAGGAAGACTTAATGCCAACACTCCTCAAACTGTTCAGTGAAATTGAAAGGGAAGTAAGTCTTCTTAACTCATTCCTGGAAGCAAGTATTACCCTAATACCAAAACCAGAGAAAGACCGAGCCAAAAAATATAACTGCAGGCCAATCTCCCTAATGAACATCGATGCAAAAATCCTCAGTAAAATACAGGCAAACAGAAAGCTGCAAGTCATCAAGATTATTATACACCACAACCAAGTGGGATTCATCCCAGGAATGCAAGGATGGTTCAACATATGAAATCATTAAATGTAATACACCACATCAATAGAGCCAAAGATAAGAACCACATGATCATTTCAATAGATGCAGAAAAAGCTTTTGATAAAGTCCAACATGAATTCATGACAAGAACCCTACAGAAAATTGGAATAGATGGTCTTCACCTCAATCTGATGAAAGTCAACTATGACAAAGCAGCCAGTATCACATTAAATGGTCAAAAACTGAAAGCTTTCACTCAAAAATCAGGAACAAGACAAGGATGTCCATTATCACTACTCTTATTCAATATATTACTGGAAACATTAGCCAGCACAATTAGACAAGAGAAAGAAATAAGAGGAATAAGGATAGGACAGAAGAAGTTAAATTATCATTATTTGCAGATGACATGATACTTTACATAGAAGACCCCAAAACTCCAATGAAAGACTTCTAGATGTAATAACCAAATTCTACTGAATCCAGGTAGCTGGATACAAAGTCAGCACTCAAAAATCATTAGTGTTCTTGTACAGAAACAATAAAATCACTGAGAGAGAGATATGACAAACCACACCCTTCAAAATAGCATTGAAAAACATGAAGTACTTAGGAATCAATCTAACAAAGGAAGTTAAAGATGTATTCATTGAAAATCACTATACTCTAAAAAAAGAAATTGAAGAGTATCTCAGAAAATGGAAAGATATTCCATGTTCATGGATAGGAAGAACAAACGTTGTGAAAATGGCCATTCTCCCAAAATTATTATACAGATTTAATGCAATTCCAATGAAAATACCATTAGCATACCTCACAGATCTAGAGAAATCATTCTTAAAATTCACCTGGGACCAGAAGAGAGCTAGAATAGCAAAGGCAATTCTGGACAGCAAAGGCAAGGTAGGAGGGATCACAATCCCTTACTTGAAATGATACTACAAAGCTATTGTGATAAAATCAGCATGGTACTGGAATCAAAACAGACCTGAAGATCAATGGAATAGGTTAGAAGATACACTCACAAATGCAAACACCCTCAGCCACCTTATCTTTGACAAAGGGCCAAACATGTTCACTGGAAGAAAGATAGCCTCTTTAATAAATGGTGCTGGAGAAACTGGCTTTTCATATGCTAAAAACGAAAACTAAACCCAAGTCTATCACCACGCACTAAACTAAAGTCAAAATGATCAAGTATCTAAATATTAGGACAGAAACACTAAATCTGCTGTAAAACAAAGTCAGTAGAAATGTTGAAGACATAGGGGTAGGCAAAGAGTTCATGAACAAAAATCTAACTGCATGGGAAATACTTCCAAGAATCAACAACTGGGATCCCGTTTTACTAAAAAGATTTTGCATGTCAAAAGAAATGTCCAACAAAGTGAAAAGAAAACCCATGAATTGGGAAAAAGTCTTAGTCAACTCTTCCTCAGACAAAGGATTTCTGTCTAGAACATATAAAGAACTAAAAAAAAAAAAATCAGGTCCCTGAAATCCAAAGACCTGAATCAAAAATGGGCATCTGAGATGAAAACACACTTCTCAGCTGAAGAAATAAAAAAGGCAAATAAATAGATGAAAAAATGTTCACCATCACTGGTCATTAGAGAAATGCAAATTAAAACAACTTTGAGATTCCATCTCACTCCAGAAAGAATGGCCAAGACCAATAAAACAACCAATAAAAATGTTGGAGAGGCTGTGGGGAAACAGGAACTCTTCTGCACTGCGAGTGGGAGTGTAGACTGGTGTGACCGCTGTGGAAATCAGTTTGGAGTTTCCTCAAAAAGCTGGGATTGAAAGTCCCATTTGACCCAGCTATTTCACTTCTGGGCATATTCCCTGAAGAACTGAAAACATCATACCACAGTGATATATGTGCACCCATGTTTATAGCAGAATAATTTGTAATAGCCAAATCTTGGAAACAACCCAAATGCCCATCAAGAGAGGAATGGATAAAGAAGATGTGGTATTTCTATATAATGGAGTACTACTCAGCTTTAAGGAATGATCACATAGAAGCTTTTATAGGTAAATGGATGCAACTTGAGACCATACTCATAAGTGAAATAAATCAAACCCACATGTGTAAATACCATATCGTCTCCTTAGGGTAAGAAACTGAAAGAGTAAATAGATACAACATCTTCAATAAATATTGTGAAATGGTAAGAAACTACTCAAAAGTGAAAAATGACTCATGGAAGAGGAGGAAAGAAGGAAGGGAAAAAAAGATGTAAATGTGTGTGTATATATATATATTTAAGATAATTATACCACTAAGTGTATTAGTTCTTGTAACAAAACAGTTAACATTCATAGGATTAGACCAATTATGCATGCCTGTATCTGCTAAACTGTGTAGCTCCTTTTGAAGAAAACAATACAAAATAACAACCTTTGTTAT
>RJWT010034758.1:0-13616 GCA_004365215.1 Cuniculus paca
GTGTAAAGTTTTTTGTTTTTTTTTTTAACTACAAAGATACTAATTGAGAATAAGTGACTCATTTGGTTTTAGTTCTTGCTGAGTTCAAGACCTAGTGCTGGTGGAGGGTCTTGCTGGATCTGCTGTGCTCCTATACGTCCTGTCTGCACCTGGATTCATCCACACTAAGCAGACATCTTTCTAGCATCAAAAATGATTAGAAAACTGGAGCATGCATTGTCTCTTGGTCTAAAATAGGTAATAGTCTAAGTTTTTACTTGGACAACCTATTACTCTAGTTGTATGTGAAATCCAGTCTGAAAAACACAAATTTCAGCTCTTCTATTTACATTGCTCTTGGGCTTTTCTTAAGTGACTAATTTCACAATTTGTAAAATTTGGGAGGTGTAACTTCTTCCAATTACAAAAAAGGTCTGCAAAAATGTTTGATAATAAAGGACTTCCTGCATATTTTGCAATGCCCATGAATATCCTCCACTCTGTCTGGAGTGGGAGAGGGCATGTCATTGATGCCCATGGTATTTGGTAAGTTGAAAACAGTTTTAGATTGAATATTACTCAAAGCAATCTTAGGACTGTTTAGGACTTGTTTGCTTTGTGGTGGTCTCTATGTCTGCCTGCTGCTTCTTGGAGTTTTGCTGATTGGATCTTCTATGTCTTTTTCAGGTAGGCCATGCATGTGTAACAGCACTCTTTGTGACTATGTGCTCTGGTAGTGTATAATGATTTCTCTCACAGTCACATTAAATCTGATAAAATAAATGCACCATCTAGCAATAGGCAAAAAGGGAAGTGATATAAAAAAGAAAAGAATTCTATATTATGTTATATTAGAGTACTGTACTAACCCTCTTGCAATATGAACCAAAACTTTACCAGCTACTTTGTATAACAAGTTCCAAAGGAAATGTAGTAACTCATTTATTCATTCAAGACATAGTCATTAACTACTAATTAGGCATGAGAAACAGAGAGAGAAAAATAATTGAATGTCAAGTTCTACCCGCTAGTTTTCCATATACTAATGATAGAAGTCCGTGCAAATAAGATAGTGCTGCGGCTGAAATAAGAAAACCCAGAGGTAGCTGCTCTTTGATCTGGCGAGGTCAGCAATTACTTTACAGACGAAAGAACACTTATGCCAGGTCTTGACATTTTGGCGAGTAGTAGGGTGAGCGAGTATTCAAGGCCAAGAAGAAAAGCATTATTGACTGGGTCAAAAAATTGTCATTTTTAGGTCAAAAACAGCTAAATTATAATAGTTTCATATGGTTCGAGAAAATAGAAAAGTATTAAGGTTTGAGAGTGTGTAGGTTGGGTGTGAAAGGAGATGGAGGATAGAAAGTAGTTTTGAGCAACTTAGCAAGGGATAGACTAAGAAGTTTGGGTTTTATTTTGTAAGCAATTGAAAGTCTTTATAAACAGTTTTATGAATGGGCTTACATGTCAAGTTCTGTACTGGATAAGATGTGGATGATGGGTCAGAAAGGGCAAGAGCTATCTGGTAACTGGTATCAGACTAGATAAGAGATGATGAGGTTTCAAACTGGACAGTGGCGGTGAGATTGGGGAGGGAGAGATAGGATATTGTAGGATAAGAATCAGAGGGCTTGTCAATCTGCTAGCTATGGAATAGGAGAGAAAACTCAAGAATGGCAAACATTTTAGCTTGCAAAAGTTGGGTGGTGGATAAAAATAGACAAGGAAAAGAGAAAATTTGGGAACTTCTGGGAGGAATAGAAAATTCAATTTTGGACATTTGAACTTAAAAATAAGGAACTGGTATTTAGGAGAAAGTTTAGAGCTGGCCACAGTTTAAGTCATGAAAACTATGGTATAGATGAGGTCACCTTAGACTGAAAGATAGCAGTGGGAGATAAGGTGAGTCATGAGAGATCCCTGGAACTTGGACAATATTAAGACACACAGATAGAAAAAAGATTTCATGAAGATTGAGTGGGAGCTGCAGAGATAAAAATGGTAGGCACATGAGCAAGCTTTTCTCGAAGATCAAACAGGAGATCATCAAAAAGGTGAAGTGCTCGGTAGTTGTAGTTTGCTGAGAAATTCACCTTTGGAGGTACACGGAAAGAGTATCAGATACGGTGATGCTCAGCCTAATAAAATGAGCACCAGTGTTAAACATTATTGAGGTGATTTAGGTCTGATACGCTTTAAAAAACTGAGTAGGTTGTAGACTTCCTAGAGACTCTTTAGGTCCTTGAAGCTTTTTTAAGCCTTTGCATAGTGATGTATGCTTAATGTTGTTAACAATTTGCAGTGCAAATCCATGTCATGGTTCCACTTTTCTGTTTCTTTTTGTAATTTTCTAAATGTGCACACATGGGCATATACGCTAACACACTTAGTGAACATTTCGTTAGTATGTGTTTGTGATGCATAATACTTGCATTCATCTTGGGGAACTGGTATATATACATAAGCATCTTGTTCATTTTTGCTACTCCCCACCTTCCTCTCTCCTTTCTTCTCAGGCCCCCTTCCCATCTCCAGAGAGTCTACTTTTTCCTATGAGGAATTCTACATGCTTTATAGATACTGCCTAATTAATCTACCCCAGCATAGAAATGATAACCTTGTGCTGGAAACTAAGGTCAAGGAGTAAATTGCCAGGCTGTGATTCTCAAGGCAATCCTTTGCCTTAAAGAGAAAAACCCAGGTTGAGAAACTGTATTCTGAGTATCTACTTCTCTGAAGCATAGCAAGACGGAGGGGAACGACTAAAAACTGCAGTTCAACCACTTAAAATTAAGGCTGTATCCTACCTTGAGTTCTGCTAGTGAACACAAACTAAAACAAAGCAATTGCATTCATTGTACCATCTAAATTTATAGTCAGATGTACCATCTGTAAAGGTATCATCTAAATTCTGAAAAGGTACCTTCAGCTCAGTAGAAGTGATTGTCCAATGTTGGGAATGCTTTAGCTATTCGAATTGATTCCCTGAAAAGAGAGCCTTAGGAGACCCAGTTACTACTCCAAATACTTGTGTTAATTAAGGTAAAGTCAAGTCCTTTATGTGACTGGCATATTTCTCTGAGGCCTTCTGAAGTTTTCAGGCCCTATCTCAACTGTCATTATTGCTACTCCTACAACTGTAGGGTCAATTAAAGTCTAGAGATGCCAGGCATGGTGGTGCACGCCTGCAATCCCAGCCCTCGGGAGGCTAAGGCAGGAGGATCGATGCAAGTTCAAGACCAGCTTAGGCTACAAAGTGAGCTCAAGGCCAGCCTGACTGCACAGTGAGACCCTGTTTCAAAAAGACAAAAATGAACAAATAAATAAATAAAAGAAAGTCTAAAGATGGGCTGCTGTTTCATATACTTGCACACATTTAACCAGCAACTAAAAGATGAAACTAGAGTGAAAATCTGCAAGTCTTCAAGCTTCTAATAATAAACTGTTATTGACTCACATGGTTTTTGCATCAAATTATAGAAGTTGACCTTGGCATGATTCCTATTATACTTATTAAATAGCATTGGAGAGAAGAGAAACTACACCTTCCTGTGAAGCAAGCTCCACCATGCCAATGGGTACGAGCCTCAGCCAGAAGAGAAATCATGCCTTCCCATGAGCCAGACAGTGCATGGGCTGAATAATCAGAAGGGCCCCCCCAACCCCACCAATTCAGAGGACCCAGGGTGAGATGATAGCAACTGAGGGGAAGGGAATAGCTTGATGCTTGTATTGTTTGGTTGACTCTGCAGGCCTGGGGCTGGTAGTCTGGGTATCTAATGGAGGATGGCAGTATGCACTGTGTCAACTGTGGGGGATATCCTCCTGTCTTGTTTTTGAAATATAGTGTTTTGTTCCATTTTACTGTTTTGTTTTATCCCTGCATCTGGTAACTTGAACAACTATTTTGAAGATAACAGTGGGTAGTATTGTTCTCACTGTTTTGTTTTGCTCCAATTTATTGTTTTGTTTTATTCAATGTTATGTTTTGATTGGTTTTATTCTGTTTTGTTTTGTTTGATTTTGGTATGTCTGATGGTATGGACAACTATTGTGAAGACAGCAAGATATATTATGGTAGCCATTGTTGATTTCGTGTTATCCTGTTTTGAAGTTCTGTACCACTTTCACTGCTTTGTTTTGATTGACTTTATTCTCTTTTGTTTGGTTGGATTCTATTCTCTTTAAACTAAAATTTAAAAATTTTTTAAAAGTTCAAAAAATAAAGGGCTGGGGATTTAGCTCAGTGACCTAAGTGCCTGCCTGGCAATTGTGAGGTTGTGAGTTCAATGCTGGTGCTGCAAAACAAAAAACAAAAATTCAAAAGATAAGTACCATTGGATTAGAGTTAGTTCTGTCACCCTTCTAGAATCAGGCAGCATACATTTGAACTTTAGGTAGATTCTCTAAGCATAGTATGAAAGAGACAGAGAGATGCATGTTTGTTGGTTGGCTTTTCTTTGTTTCTTTTTCTTTTTCTTTTTTCTTGTAACCGGGATCAAACTCATAACCTCATGCTTACCAGGCAGGCACTTGTGCCACTGAGCTATATCCCTAGCCCTGGGTGGCTTTTTGATAGCTGACAAACAATTTTTATCATAGAAAATAATTTACTGTAATTATTGTAAGGTGAGGAACAGTAGATGTAAAGCCAGATGTCCTTGAACTTTCCTGTAGTATACTATCCTTATTACCTGACTTTTAGAATCATTTAAAGTATAAAATAAAAACTTAGATAAACTTAGGGTAAATTAATACCATCATCTCTTTAATTATCTCTTTTCTGTCACATGTGAAATAAATACTACTTTTATAATTGAATATGTTTCTGCTTTAGATTTTCTCCAAACCCAAATTTCAGTTAGCTTCCTCAGTTCTAATCTTGTACTTATTTGCCTGTTTTTCATAACATAATTAGTTCTTTTCTGTATTTTTATATTGTTTTCAGATTTCTTTTTGTTTACCACTAGTACTGTGGATTTTCATCATGAGCACCGCACCTTCCTCTCCTTTTTCTCCTTTGTTAAGTCATTTTTAGCTTATTTCTCTCTTGGTTTTGTCTTGCCTTCAACTGTCACTTTTCTCTTTCCATCCTTGTCCTTTAACCTGTCTTTGCCTACTTATCTGCAGTTGACAAGAGTTAGAAACAGCACAATTCAGTAACTTGTCACATGTTGTTAATAATGGACAGTCTATATCCAGGCGCATTCAAGGCCAGCTCTCTCTTGATGTGGCCTTTGGGGACTGAAACCAACAATATAGCAACCCTTAGGTCCATTACAGAAAAGACAGATGCCAGCGAACTGCTTTCACCGCAGAAAACTGAAAAATAAGATCTTTGATCTCTAAAAGCTCAGAAAACAGACACTTTTATCAAGTGGGTATAATAAAAAAAAGTGAAACAGACTGCTTTGAAGACGGAAGGAGAGATAAATACATGATTGGGTGCTCAAATGATACATAAGCATCCCTTTCCCCCTTCGTGTTAGAAACCATTAGAGAGAAGTCTATTCTCTGCATTTCAGTCTTTGAGGTATCTTTGTGGAGCTGGGCCCATGTGATAACATTTATCCTCATCCATCCTGGCAGCCCAGGAAAACGGATAAGCCCAGGAAGCCGGGGCTGTTGATGAAGTGGACCAGATCCAGGTTCTGTTCTTTCCTGTGCTGCCGCCACCCCAGTTCATCCCTCAATTCCTCCAATCCTCATTTTTCAGCACCCACCATACACTTCATACCAATTTGTTCTACATGTTGGTGCCAGATAAAAGTAACTGAAATACCACATCGGCTGTATCTCCCCCCTACGCAAGAACATCTAGTAGAAAACGAGCTGAAATTGCAGAGAGGGCTGGCTTAATTAGTAAAACGGTGTGTAACAGCTCTGGTGTCAACTCCACAGCGTTCTTATAATGACAAAGCATGTGGAAACGAATCATGTCCTGTCAGGTCCTTTACCATCTGACACAGGGTCACTGTGGGTCCTTGGTTGACAAACCCACACTGCTCCCTGCTGAGGAGTAGTCCGTCCTTTGATTTTACCACCCTCCACTTGTGCCCTTTGCACCTTTTTCTCCTGGTTGCCCCGCACAGGCAGGCTGTCAGCTTAAGGAGTCCCCTCCTCTTCCTGCCCACAGGATCTTTGCATCGGCTGTTTCTTCTGCCCCCAAGACAACCCTGACTGTCTCAAGAACCCTTTAAATAAGTATCCTTCATATTTTCTTTCATACTCTCATGTTTTTCTTCCTTGCTGTTATCACCCAATCTGTCATCATTTCATTTATTGACCTTTGCTTGTTTATTGCTTGTTTCCCGCACCAGACTGTGAAGTGCTTGAGTGCATCTTGGCTATCTGGTTTACCAATGTATCCCTAGCATCTACTTAGAGTACGTATCCCAGAATAGACACCCAATTCATATTCAGTGAATAGAAGAAGTTGATATTTTTGTATTGTTTTTCACACTTTCTACCCTATAAGAATTCAAGCCAACTGAGCCTCTTTTTTTATACTCCATCATCTGTGTTTAATTTTGTACCTTTGTTCTTATAATTCCTCCTGCCTAAATTAGACCTCTCTTTTCCACCAGTCAAAATCTTACTTATAATTCATGACTTTACCCTATCTCCTATAATTAAAGTGTCTCATATTGTATTAGCTTTCCCATTGCTGTGACACAATTACCAACACCTACAATTTAAAGGAGAGGAGGTTTAGCTCGGCTCTCAGTTTCAAAGTATTTAGTCCATGGTCAGCCTGCTCCAGGGCAGAAAGATCATGGCAAAAATTCATGGGAGAGCAAAGCTGCTTAGCTTTGCTCCCCAGAAGCAAAGCGAGTGAATAGCACCAACGAGGAAGGACCAAGGGACCAGACATAGACTCCACAGCCAGATCTCCATTACCTATCCAGATGCACAGAAGTGTGCTTTGGTGATATGGTTTAGATGTAAAGTATCCCCCCGAAACTTCATGAGTTTGGAAGGTGACTGGATCAGGCTGGTGCTATTGCTGACTTGCTTAGGAGGCAGGGCCTGGTTGAAGTTGGGTCACTGGGGTTGTGACCCAGAAACCTCTGGCTTCCTCCTTGGTTCCTCCCTTTGCTGTCTGCTCCTTGGCTGCCATGACTCTTCCCCGTCCATGCTCTTCCACTGTGCTGTTTCTATGGACTGACCATGAACTGAAACTTCTGAAACTGTGAGCCAAAATAAACTTCTCCTCCTTTTAAGTGTGGGTGTCAAGTATTGTGTCGAGCAATGAAAAAGTGACTGAGACATTCTCTCCTGTGTGGGTCCTAAAGCCAACCAAGTTAGTTCTCCACCCTAACTGCCACATGTATACTCTAATTCCTGCTCATCCTTTTCCACTCCACCTGGATCCTTCCCACCTGTAGAGTTTATTGTTACCTCTGTATTTTAAAATATACTTATTTTAATGTTAATCCTTTGATGCGTCAACTCTCTTTTTTGTTCTGTGTCTCTTTGAGGGCTGGGATTGTATTCTTTCTCTAATGTACATTCATTCTCCCAACTGTGTATGTTCACTGCCCCTCATCCCTTCCACACATGAGCACACATACCTCTTCATCTCTGTACATGCATACACTCATCTCGCCAGAGGAGCAAAGGGTGGGTCCTTTCCATGCAACCACTGGAAAAATTACTAGAGAGATTTCATGAAATCCCAATGAGGAAGAAGGACTTACATCTGGGGACACTGTGGAAGAAAATGAGCCCTCCATAAACTCATACCAGAAAAGCAGGAGTGAGAATCATAATAGGAATTGAAACCCCTTATGTCCATAGATTTGTATGTAGTGCTTTGCTATAAGAGAACCAGGACCGTTCTGAGACAGATTAAGTATAAAACTCTGTAATGACTCCCAGACTTGTTATGAAGGTGCTATTCTGCATACCTTATGTTGAAATGAAAGAGACTTACTGGTACAGTTTGTGACACATTTTATGGCTAATGATTTAAAAATATATGAAAATTTACACTGCAATTGCAGCTTATGACACCTGCAATAGTATATATTTACTAGGACTTGATTTAAATTTCAAATTCCATTTTATCCAACATGAATGTCAAGAATTACACAGACAATTGAATGTGTGATCTAAAATTATTCAGAAATAACACCTAACAACTTGCTATTTTGCTGTTATTGATCTCAGCACTAGAATATGGTTGGCTGAGAAATGAATCTTAGTTTGTCCTGAACTTTGTGAGAATATACAATATCCAGTTTTCCTACATTAATCTTATAAAATATGTTTAGCATTTGATAATAATAGAAGTAACCACATACTCTCTACATAATCCACTTGGATTGGCTAGAAATTATTAGAATAGGACACTCTCATTAGTTTTTATGATTGCCTAAAATAAATCTCAGTAGTAGCTGCAGCGTATTCCATAATCTGTTTTAGCATCCATTCCAAAGGATCTTTTCTCTTGCTTCCTCTATGGTAGAAGCTGACAAACCACACACTTGATTGTCTAAGCTTTCTGGGTAGAGCCAACCATAAAACGCAGTGCTTGCCAATAGGCTAAAGGAACAGTCTGCTTGGGGAACTCTTTCGTTTAAATGAATACAAAGACAAAAGCTTGTCGAATAGATCCAAATGTCCTGAGAGCAGCATTCAACTTGTGCCATGGACCGAAGCACATGGAAAAGTGTGAGCTAAGAAGGAGGGGATTCCTTGGGCTGTGTCCCTAATGGCATCGCTGGCTGCACCCGCTCAGCAGTGCCAACCCCAGAACTACTTGCAGGAAACAAGTCATTCTATGGAATTCAAACCCTATATCTAGTTTTAAGTTTGCTGAACATGCTTTCAGTAGATTGCAACCTAGGGTCCAATTTAAACTAAATTACATGGAGACTATATGTAATCTTTTCAAATCAGTAAGCAGTTTAATATTAATAGTTTGCTTTTCTTTTCATCGTTATCAATAATGACTCTATTGCTACAAGGAATGCTATACTGAGGTTTAAACAGCTTACAGATAAAATAGATTGGCAAATTTTTATATAAAAGAATTTAGATACTACATTAGGCTCTACCAAATGATTAGAATTTCCCATTACAAGGGCTGGAATTTCCCATTTTACTAAAGAATTTGAGAACAAAGGAACACAGTATAGGAAGTTTCCATTGTAGGAAAACTTTCGTAAGTTGAATTCCTTCGTGCAACCAAGTGAGGCTCGTACGCCTTTGACACAAATGCACCATGTGTGTTGCTTTGGGCTTCCAGGCGGTCTCCTCCACAGCACTGCGGCTTTTCCTCTTGCTTCTGGACACCCCGGGCTCTGGTTGGGCACTCTACTACTGCGCACTGTCGCACTGTACAGTGAGCACCCAGCAGCACAGCTCTGACAGTGCCCAGCAGACACAGGGGCTACTTCTGCGATTTATTCACATCTACAGAATGTTCCTAATGTGAGGCGCGCTAGTGTCTGGGAAAGTTCACGAGTCAAATTGTTCTTAAATCGGGGACAAACTGTATCTTGTGCGTTTTTGACAATGCCTATACGAGGTTAGAGTCTAAGGTTCAGGTAGGCTTTTTGTTCACTCATTCAGTAGGTCTGTGTTGAACAGCTATGCGTCTTTGTTGTAGACAAGCCTGAAAGCTTACCCTCTGAGCCATCTCATACATCTGTTAGCTTTCCTTCCAAAATCAGTAGAAACCTCCTTTCCAAAGGAAGGTTTACCAATGACCGACTAATCCAATGCCTACTATTACTTATGCCAAAAATGTCATGCTGGATTTATTATTTTCCTCTGAAAAATGGAAATAATTGCCAAAACAAATAAGCAAAAATTGTTTATGATGGAGAAACCTCATTTTCTACGTGAGTGGATTAAATCATTCATGGCCAAAGTTGAATTTTTTCAGTCTAGATGACTTGGTAGATCTATAACCATAATTAGGCATTTTACTTAGGTTATATCCTTAATGATTTTATATCCATGTAGCTTATAGTCTAATTTCTCTTGAATTTATTTCATCTCCTACTGCATTCATTTTAATGGTTCACAGTTGACATGATCTCTGAGGTTATTTCTATTTCTAAAAAGACAAATCAATACTCATATGGCTTTGTTTTAAAAATTAACTATTTTGATTATATAATGCATGTTATTATTATACAGTTTAAAAGTTGCAAATGATATGCAATAAAAATAGGCCTCCCTCTATAGTTCCTGGCCACACAGTTGCCCCCGAGACAACTACTAAATTCAGTCATTTGTAATCTTGTATGATCTTCTCTAAATTAATTATAATTTACTCTTTCATTTAATGGATACTTAAACAATTATGCATCTGGATTTTTTAATGACTGAAGTGATCTTATTGCTAAATTAATGTGCAAAATTCACACTGTATCTCATATTCTGAAAGCACTATTATTATATCTACAACCTGTTAAAGATTAATAACAAGAGGGCCGGGGATTTAGCTCAGTAGCATAAGCGCTTGCCTGGCAAGCATGAGGTTGTGAGTTTGATCCCTGGTACCAAAAAACAAAAACAAGAAAAAATTTTAGGAAAAAACAATATTAATAATGAGATAATGAACATCCTGAGCAG
The DNA here is from genome assembly GCA_004365215.1 of Cuniculus paca. Classification (NCBI taxonomy): domain Eukaryota; kingdom Metazoa; phylum Chordata; class Mammalia; order Rodentia; family Cuniculidae; genus Cuniculus; species Cuniculus paca. The sequence continues at coordinate 10,570 of RJWT010034758.1, forward strand.
AGATCAAATTCTGAGGTCAGAATAAATATTATTTTAAGAAAAACTATTGGTGTTTTTATTGTCTAAATTCACTAAGTATCCATAATGGAAATTATCTACAAAAGAGAAAAATAATGTCATATTATAAAGGCTTGATTAATGAAAGGTCAAAACACAACTATGTTTTCATTTTCTCTATTCTTGTTTTTCATTTTTTGCTTTAAACAAGAGCTCTAGGGGTTTATCTCTTGTAAAGATACCTAGATTATTATGCTCATCACAGTAGATGAACTTGTGATTCACAATATTATAATGATACATTTATGGATACACATTTTCTATTCAGCTCTCATTTATATCTAAGTAACAAGAAAGTTTAATCAGAAAACAGTCTTATTTTTTCACCCACTTTCAGTAACCTTTTGTTTAAAAATTATGAAAAAGTGTTTTGAATTTTAGTCAATCATCAAGGTAAAAGTCAAAGAACATATCAATTTTTAAACATCTTTTTGAAGAGATAATAAATTAGTAAATGATGTAATTCATCTATTTATAGTTGTCAAAACAGTCTGTATGTTCATCATTGCTCCTATTATAGAATTAATTTGTGATCAATTTGAAAACTTTGAAAAAACAGAAAAAGAAAAAAATCACTTAAGATTATATCACCTACAGATAATGATCTTAACATTTTTGCACATATTCTTTGATCTTGTACATTTATGTGGATATTTATGTATAAACTCTTAAATCATATTGGACGTATCCTTTACTCATGTAGTGTACATTTTACATGATTTTCACTCAATAATATATTATGAACATGTATTCATATAACTAAATAATGTTCTAAATGTTGTTTCCAATTTTTCTTTAAACAGTGCTGTTTCAAATTTTTGTAAAAATTCTTACTGCATATATAATTATGTCCATGGCATAAATTACTAGACAGGAAATTTCTGGGTCAAAAGGCGTGCAATTTTTCTAAGTGTCCCTTCATTAGTAGACAGTATGTTTTATTTACTTACTGAAATCTTGGGTAACAAATAGTAATCTCACTTTAATGTGATTGTGTTTGACCATTAAAAAAGATTGCCATTTGATTATTAGGAGGCATGTGTGTTTTATAGGTGAATTTCAATAGCCATTCTAGCTATTGTAAGCATAAGAATTTTCAGTTCATTTATTATTTCATAAATATTTTTGACCTTATCTTCTATCTACTTATACATAGATTCTAACCTGTTCCAAAGGTTAAAGAAGCTTCCAAACATGCATAGGTTCCCACTAAGCCTTGTCGATCACTCTTGACTAATGACTCAAGGCCCTTCCAGAGCTGGCTCTCTTGTACCTTCCCTCTGTATTACTTGTCATCTACAATGCCAGCCATAAAATGAACAATGTGATCTGGCTTTCATTTTACTAGCAATTCACAGAGTGGTTTCCACTCACTGACAGATTCTTGAATAGGATGCAAATTATAAAAAGATGATGAATAATGTAATAAGATCAATTTTATTTGATTTTACTTTTCTGAGATCAGGCACATTCAGTGTGGTAGAGACTAATCTTACTCCTCTAAAAACAAAAGACACATTCATACAGGCATCACTTAAACTCTCCCATATAAAAACTCAAATTTTATTCCCGTTTTACAGATAGAAAATATGAATCACAACCAGTTAAAGCTACTCTCTTAAGACAACTGAAACTCATATGCAAGCAGGACAGAATAAAAATTAATCATAGAGTATAGAGAATTTTTTAAGGTCCACCTATTCAAAAGAATTAATTAAAGCAGGTATAATACCGAAATATCATTTTATATGATCTAGTACATCTGAAAGATACTATCAGTATCACCTTATATTTTTCTTAGGGTACTGAGTTACTTGGTACATTTTCATTTTAACAATGTTTAAAAATAATAATCCTACAAAATAAATACTCCTTTTTCAAAGGTCACATGCCAGAATTATCTTCTAACATAAAAGTAATTTTATTTATTTATTTATCTATTTATTTATTTATTTTATTGGGAGTCAAACTCAGGACCTTATGCTTGCCAAGCAGGCATTGTGCCACTCAGCTATATCCCCAGGTATATCCCCATATAAATGTAACTGTAAAGTCATCTTTACAAATTTGTAGGAAACTCGAAATACTTGCTGTCTGGGTCAACTTTCCTGTCTCTGGAACAAAATACCTGACACTTGTGAAGGAGGAGAGGTTTATTTGGCTCATGGTTTCAGAGGGCTCAGTCAGCAGTTAGCTGGCTCTGAGGCAGAAATGACATGGCCCAGTGACCTGGCACAGTAAAACTGCTTGCTCAGTCCGTGGGAGGGCGGGGGAGAGATGAGAGAGAGGAGAGGAGAGAATAGAGAAGTGAGGACAGGAGAGAACGGAAAGGGGAAAGGGAGATGGGGGAGAAGAGGGGAGAGGAGGAGCTAGGAAACAAGAACACGTCCTTCCAGGTCATGACCCCAGTGACTTGCCTCTTCTCACCGATCCCTCCTAATGGCACATTTAGTTATTAACTCATCAGTGGGTTAATCTGCTGATTAGTGGAGGGGCCTCGCCTCACCTGTAAACACATGAGACATTTTAGATCCAAACCATAACATTTGCATTGTCACCAAATACCTGAAAGTACAGGTCCATGTAATTAATTAGTGCCTTCCCCTTAAGATCTGATTTCATTAACAGTGAAATTCTATGAGACAATTTTAAAGTTTTAATTATATATACTTACAGAAATGACTAGTGTAATGTACCTATTGCTAAAATTTTAGTTCTCTTTCTCCTCTCCTTCTCTGTCTCTCTCTCTCTCTCTCTCACACACACACACACACACACGCACACACACACAATGATGCAAGGCAACCTTCGAGCTGTGGATTAGGGGATAGTAGAGAATTTTTTGACACTGTGACTGAGAAGAGAAGCTGAAAGCAAAGGAGAATAATACGGTTGACTCCTTGAAACATAAGCTCTTAAAGGATGCTTCCTCCATGAAATCACTAGCATTGCTATTACTAGTGAAAGGTGAGGAAACAAAGACATTTTCA
>RJWT010034759.1:0-13613 GCA_004365215.1 Cuniculus paca
TTTGCGGCACCGGGGATTGAACTCATGACCTTGCGCTTGCCAGGCAGGCGCTTAGACCACTAAGCTAGATCCCCAGCCCTGTTTTTGAGACAGGGTCTCACTATGCCATTCAGGCTGGCCTTGAGCTCACTTTGTAGCCCAGGCTGGTCTTGAACTCACAAGGATCCACCTGTCTCTGCCTCCCGAGTGCTGGGATTACAGGCATGAGCCACCACGCCCGGCTCACGCACCTATATTAATATTATACAATTAAATAGGATTTCAGGGAGGTAGGAAGAAATAACGGGAATTGGTGAGTTTGTAAGATGAGTAGCTTCTTTCTAGAGTCTGGCACTTGAAGGTTATGTATCCCTGATTCAGTGGTGAAAATTCTCTAAAATTTAGCTTCTTACCTCTAAACTATGATGATTTCTGAAAATAGTATCATAATTTCCAATCAATAGAATGTTTTATTATAAATTTATTCCCGATTCATAATTGTATTATTGTGGCTTGTTGTCAACCCCAAATTTGAAAGCAATGTTTATCACTATGAGATTTAAATTACTAGACACTTAAATTGAAATTCTTGATATTCCACAGATTGCTTATAGTGCTCTAAGATATTTCAGAATCTATAGTAAAAACTGGATACTGTGATCCATCTAAACCTAATCTAGATTTTCAATTTATGTGAGTCACATGTTTTTATTTTTGTATCCTACATCTTATGGTTGATACATTGTGTCAACTTGAGCAGTTTAGAAGTTTAACTGAGAGACTCAGCAGGGAGCCAGGGTTCTTATTTGTAAACATCCTCATCCTACGCAAGAAAGGGCAAGGACATTTTGAGTGTTACACCTGCCCTGGAGTGAGGGTGACCTGGTACAACATAAGGGTAGAGAAGAGGCTTGCATTTTGCTCTTTTGCTCCGGTTGCTGCCTTGAAGTATTGCTCCGTGCCATGCCACCCTGCCTTGGAGCCGGCTGATTATGGACTGAAATCTCCAGAAACTGTAAGCTAAATAAACCTTTCCTTGATTCACTTCGGGTGTCAGGTGTTTTGTCCCAGCCATGAAAAAAGTAACCGAGATATAACATCTTAGGTATGCTTCCAAAAGTTAACTATGGCTTGATTGAGCATACAAATTTGTCTGCATAAGATTTGTAACGTGCAAACACAGTATGACATTACTGATTTGAAATTTCATTAACTGGAAAAATATGTAAGTCATTAGAGTAAATGTTTTATATTTTATTGCATGCAATTTTAAGACGTAGCATTTAATAATTACCATGCATTTTGAAAACTCATTTATTTTGAATCCTGTTTGAATTTTCAAACTTGTTGAGTCTTATTTGGTTGTCATGTCAAAATATATTTAGGTCACTGGTAAAATAATTTGACTTTAAAAATACACTGATATATTGTCATATATTTGAAAATCAATTGTGGATACACCCTTTCTATAAAAAGTTGATTAATTTCACTAAACAGGACCTTCATCTAGTTAAAAGATGTTGGATGAACACAATTATATATGCATGGTTTATGTTCAGTCAAAATATAATTTTTTAAAACTATCCATTACTGTGTGTTATTTTATTAAAAATGAGTGGTTTGTTTGTTTGTTTAAGAAGAAAAAAATCAAACCATAATTTAATAATGAAAGTACACAGGTCGTGGTGTAATCTTGGCACTTGGGAAACTGAGACAGGAGAATCACTATGAGCTCAAAGCCAGTCTGGGCAACATAGTGAACTCAAGGCCAGCCTGAACTGCACATGAGCCACTGCTCAAAACAAACAAACAAACAAACAAACAAACAAACAAAAAAGTAAATGGTGGTGTTGGAAGGTGGTGGTTTACTAGGTAGGGAATTTTGCTTTTAATTTTTAATTTTTTAAAAATTAGCACATGATTATACTGTATAATTATTGCATTACACATAGAGAGTTGGTACATGTAAATAACTTGTCTTAATTATTTTTTCATTTTCAATTCCCTCTGTCCCAATGTTTTAAAACTTTCAACTGAGGTAAAGGAGCACTGCCATCATTTTATTATATTAAATAACAAGTTTCTTAAATTTATTGGTACCATTTAGATAGGCATATGATCACATTTATCATAGGAATTTTGTACCTGTACATGATATATCTTAATTTGTCTTTTGTTTTTTTTTTTTGCGGCACCAGGGATTGAACTCACGACCTTGCACTTGCCGGGCAGGTGCTTAGATCACTGAACTAGATCCCCAGCCCTTTAATTTCTCTTTTTTTCCCCCAAACTACCCTTCCTTCAACCCCTCTTCTCTTCCTTATTTACAAAGTTTTGTCTCCAATTTATCTTCTTTTTTCATTTTTTTCTTTTCCCTCTTTCTTTTTCTTCTCCTCCCTCCCTCGATTCCCTTTTCTTTTGAATAATTTTTCCTATTTCACAATATCTGTTATGCATTTTGGTTCTAATTTACACTTTTGGTTTCCCACATCAGAGAGACAATGTAATATATGCATGTTTGTCTGCTTTATTTCACTTAAGAGTATGGTCTCAAAGTCCACCCAGTTAGCTATACATGTCTCAAGTTTGTCCTTCTTTATGGCTGACTAGTACTCCATTGTGTAAAAAAATCTTTTTTTTTATCCATTTATCAGTTGATGGACATTTGAGTTGTTTCCAAGACAAACTGTGATGCTACAAACATGGGTGCATATATATCTCTGTGGTATGATGTTTTAATTCTTCTGGGAAGAAGGGGAATAGCTGGAGCAAATGGGATCTACAGTCCCAGTTTTCTTAGGAATCTTCACACTGATTTCTGCAGTGGCTGTACCAGTCTACACTCCCACGAACAGTGGAGAAGGGTTCTTTTTCTCCACATCCCACCAGCATTTGTTATGGGTTGATTTCTTGATAATAGCCATTCTTTCCAGAATGAAATGAAATCTGAGCATTGTTTTAATTTGTATCTCTTGAATGATCAGTGATGTTGAACACTTTTTCATATATTTATTTGCCATTTCTACTTTTTCATCTGAGAAATGTGTATTCATCTCAGATGCCTATATTTTGTTTTCACATATATTACAACTCATTATTTTCATATGATAGTTAGGGAAAAATAAATTCTCTGAAGTCTGCTGGAAAAGTATAATTTACTAGCATAGAATGAACTACAACGCATTAGTAACATTAATGCAGAACATGTGCTGGTTTTAACATGGTTTAAGTCAGAATAGAGTTAAACAAATCTCCTGCTGATATTAAACACACAAATGACAACCCTTTTTCCATACCCTGTAGCACTTTACTTTTCAATGTGCAGTCACCATGACGAATAAAGCTATTGTTAATGAGCACACTGGAAGAACCATCATTACAAAGAATATTTTTTAGTAAAGAGGGAAAATAATTGTTCCTGCTAGCTACTGCTCTCCTTTACCTGCTCTTGCAGACTTGATGGCCCATTTAAGAATAAATTTTACATTGAAGCTGTAGTTTAGAAATATTTTCAGAATAATTTTTATAAACAGGATAAAATTCAAAGCACAAAGTATACACATGTTCAAATCCCCTCTACACATGATATCTAAATTGTGATGAATACTGTGTTAATCTTTTCACCCGAAGTGCTAGAAGCATTTCATCTTTTATTCATTTTCCCCTGAAACTTTAAGAACATCATGAGAGACTGATTATGTTTTTCATTTTCTAATTTTGAGACAACTAGCAATGGACATAGTCATATAAATGACTCTAATAAAATTACTGCATCTTCAGTGAACAATGCACTGAAATTGACCTTCCCCATTAGCTCCAGTAGCTAAAAACTTTCATAGTACATTGGTTTTATGACTTTTGTAAAAATTCTAAATCTTTTCAATTAAGCTGACACAAGTGAAAGCATGAATTTTTCATTAAAACAGTATGAATGAATTTTATTTTTCTGTGGTTCTTAGGAAATATGACAAGAAATTCTATTATAGTTTTGAAAACTTACTGAAAAAATTATATGTCTAAATAAATATGTATGTGTGGCTCCTATATGTGAGATTAAGCTCAGTAGGAACGTGAATATTCTATAAGATGGTGTTACCAACACTTGTTGGAAAACAAATGTTCATTTCATATCATGTTTTACGTTACATCATCTCTTACAGATACACATTTTACAAAAGATTTTGGAGTTGTAGTCAGTTCTCTTTCACAACTAACTCTCTTTTCACATTTTATTTATTTTAATGGAGAATGATGAGTAAGGGTATTTAAAACATATTTTTCCTTTTACCTTATTTCCAAAGGCTTTTCCATATTTGTTGCCAGTATGTCGTATGCCTGCTCTGAATTTTACTTTAAGAAACTGAAGTGTCAAATCCAATTTAGAAGAACAGTTGCCCAGCTATGTTTTATATGGTTTTGAAAGATCATAAAGTGTTCATCAAACAAAGTGATAACAAGTAAAAGGTAACCACTTACAATCCCTTTCAGGTGTATTTGTTGACCTTAGTGACTCAAGCATTTCCAAATCACAATTCTTGACAGCTGGGCTTTTGAGGAGCCTTACTGAAATGCCAAATGCAAGAAGGCTATCGTTTTGCTATTCATTTGTATTTTCCCTCAGGAATCAGGTCACATTTCAAATCAAGATAATACTGAGTGTTAAGGAACTTTTTCTATAGAAATGATTACCAAAAAACCTCTCCAAAGAGGATTACTTTTCGAAATAAGAAAATATCAACTGCTGAAAAATATTAGCGTTATAAAAATATGAGAAAACAGTCACAGTATTTACAACTTTATTGAAATCATTAAAATGTTCAAGGGGTGCTCTTTAATAGTATCAGTGAACACTAGTTCATGTGATTTTGAGGAGAAAGAAAGTTTTTAGTGTTCCAGAGGCAGTTGACATAGCAGATCAAATTTGGCAAGAATCTGAATCACTCTCACCAATATGATCAATAGCTCTTAATCTCCTCAACCAGGAGCCCCATTTTCATACAACTCCTTCCAATTAAGTGTCATATTTTATTCATGCAGATTGCGTGAGAAGGGTTAGGTACTGTTCTTTGTTCAAGGTCACTTAGCACTTACCAACAGAATCGGACTGCTTTGATACACCAAGGCAGAATTATTCTTCCTACTGTGTACATGTAAAAACAGACATGATCACTTTACTCTGTGACAAAGGACCGAGAGCACAATGCTTCCTTTGTTAATCACCTTGCCAGGTCATTAGGGAATGAATGTATGCTAAAATTTTCAATAAAAGAAAAGTGATTGTTCTCCAAGTATCTGAAAGCAGAAAAGGTGGTCATAAAATTATTCATTGATAGAAATTATTAAATTATATGGCTCTGTAAAAAACTCGACAGCTTATATATGCGCCAAGCATGTTTTTCAAATAAATTTTGACATGGTTAATTCCTTCCAAAAATAAAGGAAACAGTTGTATAAGGATTACTTATAAGTACTTTTAGCACAATATTAAAATAGCTGCTTAAGAGAATCTAACAAAAGAGTAATACAACATTCACACATAAAATGAATTACTTTGTTATTATTAGTGATTCAATCAGCAGAATAACATAATTAAGCTAATGGACAAAAATATTAGTCAGAAATTTGCACAAACAGGTATGTTAGATAATTAACAAAGTAAGTCTGTCAAAAATTCAAACCCAAGCCCATCCTTTAAATGACTGCTTAACTGGCTTGAGGCAATGCTAATTGTTTTCATATGTTCATAATGCTGCCATCTATTAAAAAGCTGAAAACTAAAATAAGATATATATCTATGACATATCATGTAAAGATTAAAGCATTGGCCCTTAGTATCAGCAGATTTCACACTTTGCAGTGCAGTATTATTATGTAGATAAAGCTTAAAGTGATGTCTATGTGTTTGAGATCCTGATCTTTTCATTTGTTCCTTGACAAGTGTATTCACTGGAAATAAAGAGATCTATGAAATACATTCATGTAGAAATCACCAATTTATTCACATCTTTTTGTTTCATTGATTTTTAAATTTTATTATTCATTCTGATTCTTGGTCAACCAATTCAATATATATTATTTACCTAAGATCTATACTTGTTTATATGTATGACAATTGTGTTTGGTGTATTTCTGGTCACCATAAAGTTGCAGGTTTCTGCAAAAGAAGCAAGATATCTTACCTAACCATGATTTTTCAAGTACTTTCTATCAGTCATGCCTTCGAGTCAACCTAAGTAGTGTTATAGTACACCAGCCAGTCATATATTCAACTGAACTTGGAATACGATGCAAACCCATCTACAAACATGGAAATATGATAGACATCTTCCCATGAAACCCTACGTATGGGTTGGGAAAAAGAGAAACATGGCAAAACACTTATATGGTAGGGATCAGCGGGGCCTCTCTTACCTGCTTATACACATCACTTACATTTTCCGAATCTACATCGGTGAAGTTAAAGACAGAAAACAGATTATATTTATTCAATCTTAAATTTGAGTGTTACTATAATTTTATAGTGCAGTGCATACTATGTTTATTAGGAATGCTCAGAAATTCATAGTCAGCATCCACTTGTCAGGATTTAACCTTCTACTAAGGTGACTATCAAGATATAGTTTGACATTTCCTCAAACACATTCTGATCTGCAGCATGTTTCTCCTCACAGAGCTCACCAGAGACTCCATTCAAAATTTATGTGTCACGGACACTTCTAATACCATTTGATGAGTCAGATTACAAACCAGGACAGCTCATGCCACAACTTGAACCTGAGACAAAGAAGTCTTTTGCTACAAGACTCACTGTAATTTAGCAGTTAACTAGTGGTTAACAGGTTAACCACTACAGCCAAATTTAGTATACATGTTCTCTAAAATTCAAAGACACATGCAAGATTTTTACCTTGGTGATGGTGGTGTTTTGGTTACTGCAAGAGGTCTCTTATCTACACTATAATCCCCACTAATCCTTTATATCCTGTATCGTAGATGATAAAATTTCTTTTCTTCTGTTAAAACAGAGAAAGAATATTGACATAGCTCTACAGAAATACCCCAAACAAAATTGTCCTATTCACTTTCTCCTCGCTGAAACACAATACCGGACACTCATAACTTAAAGAAGTTTATTTTGCCTCACGTTTTTAGTACATAGTTAGATGGCTCCAAGACAGGAAGGCACAGTGGACAATCTAAACAGGAAAGTTGTTCATGGCATGGTGACTGAGAAACAGAGAGAGAGCAACAAAGGAGGAACTGGGAAGGAATAGCCATAAAGCTTTCTTGACCACGCCCCAGCGATCTGTCTTCCTATCAGACCTCATCCTACCAACTCCTAAGCAAGTCAGTTGTAAGCTTTTGTATTCAGTCACCTCCCATAAGCCATCTAGATATAAAGCATAACAAAAATCTAAGCTTTACAAAAGTTACCTCCTTGTGGATGGTTCTTTTAAAAACTAACTTCACAACTATCGAAATTAAAACTAGATAAAAGGAAGTAGGGAGACAGTATTTTTTCAAAGGGGAAAAGGATCAAGAGATAGAGGGACAGGAGGGGAAAGGAGATGAAAAAAGGAATGAAGTGTTAAGTACATGCACCGTGCCACATATGGAATATAAACATTATGCCGTACAAACATGTATAAAAATAAAAGAACAGATCTTTTTTTATATATAGGACATGGGAAGTCTCAGGATCTACTGTCTAGCATTTTGGTCTATTATGATTCTTGTCTGTAGAATTACTCCATGTTAGTGTACCACTGTGTGGGTTCTGTGGGCTGCTGCCTAGTAGATCTATTTTGACTATTTCCTATGTGATACAGGGAATGGTAGGATAGGCCAGGCCGACTGTTAGAAAAAAGGTGGTTAAACCATCATCAATAGCTGCTCTCACTGATGGACCGTTGTGACATACTGGTTTTTGAAGATTACCAGAATCTCAGAAAAATATGATAATCTTAATTTACATTATTTTAATCTAAATTATTTTATTATTTGTATTATTTTGTAGTGCAAAGTGTTCCAGTAAACACAAGACTGGTGAAGTTTGTGGATAATTGTGTGAGAATTTGAGAGTCCTTAGCTTACTCCTCAAGGTAAGAAATCTAAGGATCAGTGCCAAGAGTTGTGCGCTACTTTATAGTTTCCCAGGAGCTCCATAAAAATGTCACAAATGGATGACTTAAAATGACAGAAATGTATTCCTTTACATTTTCGATGCTACATGTCCAAAATCAAGTTATCAACAGAGTTGGTTCCTTTCTGATGCTTTGATGGACAGTCTGTGCCATGCCTAAGGTAGGACCAAGGTCCTGAAGATTCCTTGATTTACAGATGAACACTCAAATATCTGCCTCCATTAACAGCCCTCTCTCCCTTTGGTCTCTCTTTTGTCTCTGTGTGTTTCCAAGTTCGTTGTTCCTAAGTGATTTGATTTAGGACTTAACTTCTACAAAATTAAGGCTAATTCACAAAAGACTTTATTAAAAATTGATTATGTTGACAAGGAGTCTATTTGAGAGAGCCGAATCCTAACCACTAGACCACCAGGGAGCGCCAAGAGTCTATTTGAAAATAACGTCTCATTCATAGGTAGTGGTGATAACACTAATGATTCTTTTGGAGAGTTGCAGGTCAGTTCATACCTGGTGTAATGCCACTGCACTGCAAATGTAAATGCATTACCCTTGGACTTAATACACCAGAAAGTTATCAAGACGGAAAAATGCCAGATATTGGACAGAATGATCAAAGGAGATAATTTCATGGCACAAAACTCTGAGTATCTGTATAATGAGACCTGGTCTCAAAAAGACAACAAACAAACAAACAAACAAAGAAAAACCCAAAAAACTCTGAGCATTCAAGTGGTTTGACTAAGGAAATCAATTCACCATCATGGCAAGTTATCTGATGGTCTTTGAATTATTGTTATGTTTATAATTTGGAATAAGTTTTCTTATGTAAGTACAGCATTTATAATTTTTCAAATAGAAACTTTTATTGTAAGTTCCAACTTTTGCTCTAAAAATAGTTATTTTGATAGTGGGTTTTATATGTAATTTAACCTCGGGTTGCTGAAATTAACTATGACAAGTGGGTACACTATTTGGGATGAGATACAGCTAGTTGATACTTAACAAAAATGCCTTGTGATGATAGTAATCTTTACAGATTTTCTTCTTTCTGATTGATTACTGCCAATGCTGTACTTGTTGTTCAATATTTTGTGGTGGTTTTCTTTTCAAACTATGTATCTTGAAATGATAAGTGTGTATCTTCCACAGCCAAGGAGTATTTGAACATAGACATTTGTGTTTTTATGCCTACATCAGTTGTTAAAGTAATTGTAATAAAATCTTTATTTGCCTGACATTTGGTAAATTACCTCTTTCCTGATCAATAAATATTCTATCAACACTAGAGGAGGCACACCCATGCATCTTGCTCAATAAGTACAGTGATTAGCATAAGGGTTTGAGGGACAACGAATATAATCACAGATTACTTTTCTAGAGATGGCCATATACTATAAAACATATGAGTTTTCTATAATTACGTGAAAAACAATAGGTGCATCTTTATTAGGTTATGAGTGTAAAATTTAAGATGCCATAAACCATGCTTTCAACTGACTTGAGACTAAAACTAAATACAAAAACAATGAATAAATAAATATTCTTAGAATGAAATTTGAGAAATATTAAGTCTCAGAAATCTGCAGCATGTTTACACCTATCTAATTCTTATCCATGGTAAGAACAAATTTATCCTAGGATTTAAATCATACTTATGAAGAAAATTTCCCTTTGGGTTAAGATTGGTTAGTTTCCGTGAGTTACTGATAAAATGCTTTTGACTAAACAACAGAATTAACAGAAAATAATAAACAGGCATCTCACTATATTATTTATTAGTAGGTTTTATTAGAGTGATTCATTTTCATTAAGCCTTCAGGTCATTCAGACTGCGGCATAGATATAACCAGTGTTGTGGCACAAGAAACAGAAGGAAAAATGATATTTTAGTGCACAAAGAACTATTTCATACTTGTGTTGAATATATAATATCAGATCAAAAATTAAATACATGAATATATGCATGTGCATTTGCATCTGTCTCTGTATATATGTGTAAGTTGAGTTTCTAAAAATGGAGTGTTGAATTTTTTGCCATAACTGGATTTCTCAGTTATTTTTCTTGTTGTTGTGACAAAATACCTGACACCCAAAGTTGAAGGAGTAAAGGTTCATTTCAGCTAACAGTTTGTAGAGGTTCCCTAGGGGGCTGGATCCAAGGCAGGGTAGCATGGCACAGAAGCATCATAGACGAGAAACAGTTCTTGGTGGGCAGAAGGCAGAAAAGCAGCAGAGCAGCAAAGAAGCAACAAGCAACCGTAGCGGCCCTTTACCACAATTAGAAAAGGAGTAGCTGAGTGAGTAAATCCTTTCCCTTCATTCAGCTGTGAGCATGGCACAACCCTGGTGATTATCCATGTTTAAGCTTAGGAGGTCGTGATATGCAAGGTGACAGATCATTAGTTCTGACACCAGTTGGAGACGGAAAGGAAGAACCTGGAGTCTGAGGTGCTGGAATTTTTACTGAAACCTTGAGTTGTGTCTTTCTCCTCCATGTTCCCTTTTTCCTTTGGTCTTTTCCTGATGCTACTCATGATCTTCGACACACACACCTACTTTCTACTTACTACAAGGTGTATGCTTAGCAGTTTTTTCCTTGATGTACACAAGAACCTGGACTATTTTTTGGTCCATTCAACTGTAGGAGAAAGTATGGCAGTACTGCTTACTATAAAAACAGGTAATGTATTTGATTCTTGTTTCCAATTCTATTATCACATCATTTCATGGGACTAAAAATTATTTTGCTTTGAGCAGTAGCAAAAATTTCCTAATTGTGCCCCAAACTGTACTGTTAACCAATGCATAGATTTTTGACTCATGAAAAACAATTAGCAATAATTGAAGTGAAACTTTGGTTGTGTCACAGCACTTTGTATGAGATGATAAATATATCAATATTAATAATATTGCTGATAAATGATCAGAAATAATTAAAATATATAAAGGTAACTTTATTTAGAACCAGCTCGAGAAGAGAGAAAATATTTGGAATAAAGCATTGTACCAAATATAACATGCAAATTAGTTATTGACTCAAAGAAGTGCCATTTTTCTGTCTTCACTGACTACCACTTTTTAGAAAATTCATGAATTCAAACTTTTTGTCTTATTTGGTTAACTTCAAATAAATGCCTTGTATTTGTGAACATGTGTAAAAATATTCATCTATGTATACATCTACACACTTACTGCATTTTGTCCATTAAGAATTCACTTATTGCTTATGCTCAGTCCTCTGCCATTTCAAGATTATTTTGTGAAAGTTAAACTCTAAATTCTAAGTATTCTAATACATATACTTCCTGCTAGCTATATTCTTAAAAAGACAGATATACTGTGTACTTTTTCACAGTCAATGAAATTAAAATGTTATATTTAAAAAATATTTCACATGTAAATCTAAATTGTGCTAGTCTAAATTATAAGTGATCTCATGATATTGTGATAAAAATGCTATTTGTATTAAAATTAAATTTTAAATATCCAATATTTACTTATAAATGTCAATATAATAATTCTATTGTGTCATGCAGAAGAAAAAAAAGCAATGAATTCTAACTCTCTTTAAAGTAGTGTACAAAAATAAGAATATCTAAGTTCTCCCAATATGCTAGTATGTTAATTTCCTAAATATTAATCTTTTTTTCTTGTTTGCAAAGAAATTCACTGTTATATTTTCCTAAAGTTAAGAGACACTAGGGCTAGGGATCTAGCTCAGTGGTCTAAGTGCCTGCCTGGCAAGCGCAAGGTCGTGAGTTCAATCCCCGGTGCCGCAAAAAAAAATAAAATAAAAGAGAGACACTACAGTGCTAATATCATGGTGGTGGTATAGTTGGAATTATTAAGTTGAAAAATTTTATAAATATTTCTATTTTAATACAAAGTAGAGACAAATTATTCAAATGTTATCAAAATGTACATCAGTACTTTATATGTAAGATAAAATTATTAATTAAAATTATTTAGACATTGTGATCAGGTAAAAAGGAAAAGTATTGTATCTTGCTAAAGTAAGTATGCAAACTCTTCATTCTGGATATAAAATTTTGTACTGTAAAGTCTTCTTCATATATCACTTTTAGAAGATTTTACCAAAAATTGAAAATTTTCAAAAAAACATATTTACTCAAACAGAACTGATACCTCCAGTAACTTTAGCATGATTCAATGTCTCTTTAAAATTTTCCATGTAGGCCTTTTGGTTATTCATCTAGTTTTCTGTCTTTTTTTTTCCCAGCAGGATGATTCTAGTGCTCCTCCTCAAAGTCCATGCTGACGCTGACTCACAGGGAGAGGCTTGGGTCTGGATGTCCTGGTCCCACAGCGGCCTGCACATGGCCTAGTTTTCTTTACACATACTTTTACAAACATAGACTTTGAATAGAATCTTATTTTGAAGGCACAAAGTCAAGTTGCAGTCCTTATTCTGTGAGTTTCCTTTCCATGGTTAGCAAACATTTTAAGGCCACTGTTGAGAAAATGTAATTTGTGACTCTAGCCATAGCAAGGATGGCCTTCAACATGTCTATCTGTAAGTTGTGCTGTAGATAGTGCTTTGGAATGAATCAAAAATACAACACAGGCAAATCACAAATGCTGACGGTTTGACCAAAATGTGAAATCATGACAAGAAAGCATAAATCACTGGACGAGAAGTTACATACATCTGAGAAAAGCTATCTACTCACATGGAAAACAATGTAGAGCCAAAGGTATTCTATGAATGAGTGAGCATTGTCCTGTACAAATGGGCTCAACAATTAGAATAGAATTTAATCTTGTCTTAATGCCTATATCAATAACCCTTATTATAGGATTATTCAGTTTTTATCAGACTATAAAATGTAATTTATATATATTTTTCTACTGCAGTATAAATTTGCCATTCTGCCAAATTAATGGCCTAAAATAACATCAATTTATTAAGTCACAACTTTACGTCTCAAAAGTCTACCCCAGTCTGCCTGGATTCTGAGTTGAGGATGTCACAAACCTAATTTAAGCTCTTTTACGGTTTACATTTAGATGTTCTCCAGAAATCTCATGTGCACATAGACCAGGATTTTGGAAGAGGATGAACATGGCGATGGAAGAGCTGACTTGTTAAGTTGGAGGAGGTGGGTAACTGTGGGCAAGATCCGGCAGGTGTATCTCCATCCCTAACTCCTCCCTTCGCTCTCTGCTTCCTGGCCTTTACTAATATGGAGCTGTCCTCTGGCAGACCTTCCACCATCCCCTCCTGTTAGGTAGCCTGACACTGTGGACTAAAACGTGAACCCAAATAAACCTTTCCTCCTTTACATTGCATTTGGTGGATTAACTAATGGTCAAATTGTAATACCAAGCTGAATTAAATCAGCATGGTGCTGGGCGTGGAGGACACATGAGGATTGCTGCCAACAGCATAAAAAGAACTGGAGGGGAAGGTGGTGTGTTGCTGATTCTCTTGGAGAAGCTGTCTCACTGGCTTTCCTGATATGAACTCAG
>RJWT010034760.1:0-13616 GCA_004365215.1 Cuniculus paca
GCTACAGGAGGCCAGGATGTGACCAAGTTTCCCTGAGCCACCACCACTGGTGATGCTGGGACCAAAACTCCAATGACAGCACCCAGTCCCCAGGTCCTGGCAACCCTGACCTTTTCAGTTCTCTGAGCCCAGGTAGACCAGAAGGCAACACTTTCATGAGAGTTGAGTAATGACTGAGGGACAGTTGTCTTCCCCTGCATCCAGATAGTTCAAAAGCTTTACTGAGGGGAAAGGACTTTCTTAAGGACACAGTGTATGCAGGGTAGAACTTGGGTCTCCAGGTCTACATCCCATATCTTCCCACAATACTTATTACCTTGATTTGCTGCCTTTTGACCCCAACTATCTCTTCAGATAGCCTTTAAATCCACTCCTACCTAATGCCCACTGTTTAATCCACTCCTACCATTGCTACTGTTGGCCGTGGATCTCCCTATGAAAAGCCTTCTCATATCATCTGCCTTGTCATGAGCCAGTCCTCCACATATGCGCCGTCTGTGTGTGGTTTTCCATTGTTGCCATGAAGAGTTGTTTATGTTGGGCACTGCATAAGAGCACTATATTCATTTTTGTCACAGGTATCTTTATTACTTTGAAAAAAAGTTTTGGAAAGTTTTGTTTCTTGTGTTATCCCTTCGTTGCAGAGTTTCTATGATGTATAACATATTGCAACTGTGTTCCAGCAGGTGACAGCAAAGTGTCTTGTTCCCACAGGGTTAATAGCTCCTATTCAGCCTCTACTTCCTGAGGAGACATCAGTTTGAAACAAGAAAGATCTTGTTGATCTCATATTATCTAAAATACCTTGTACTTCTAAACAAAGAGCTGCTTTTTCACCTGATACACAAAGCACCTTTAAAATTATATATTAGTGTTTGCACCTCAGTTGTATTTGGTATTCCATGTTGCAATTCAAATGTTCAGCTAATTGTTTACCAATATAGACTAAAATCGTCACATTCCACATTTAAATCTGCAAGTCCTTTGACTCAGCGCCAATCACTATATGTTAACTAACATCCAATTATCATTACTAGTCCACATTTATACATCCACATTTATAGCAGCAATACAATGACCAAGAGGTGGGAACAATCTAGATATCCAGCAATGGATGAATGGATACATGAAAAATATGGATGGGCAGAAATTAAAGGGTATTATGTAGTAGTTGGTTGGTTATATTCTTATGGCAGTTAATTATTTCCTTAGAAGTTTCATCATTATGAAACAAAGTATGATTCAATTCTAATAACTTGTTACCTCATATTACTTTATTTATTTATTTATTTTGCGGCACCGGGGATTGAACTCACGACCTTGTGCTTGCCAGGCAGGCGCTTAGACCGCTGAGCTAGATCCCCAGCCCTGTTTTTTTGAGACAGGGTCTCACTATGCTGTTCAGGCTGGCCTTGAGCTCACTTTGTAGCCCAGGCTGGTCTCGAACTCACAATGATCTGCCTGTCTCAGCCTCCCAAGTGCTGGGATTACAGGCGTGAGCCACCACGCCCGGCTCCTCATATTACTTTAAGATGTTAAAATTCTAAGATAAAATATTTGACACCTGTCAGGAAGGAAAAATAGGATCAGAAAATGGGACACTATTACAAAATTACCTGGGCCATTGAATAAATGTTCCGAGGAAATAGAGTGGGAGAGGAAATAAATTTCCACAGCTGCTATTTTTGCCAAATGTATCACAGATCCATTAATGATTAAGCAGACCAACATGAATTTACCTTCCACAACTAAACTAAGATGAAAAAATTTAAAAATGACTGGGAAAGGGGGGAAATGAACAATCTTTTAATTAAATACAGTCTTCAACTCATGCTCCTGTAGTAAAATGCTTGAGGCTGGGTCCTTTATAAAGAAATCAGGTGTACTTGCCCCATCATTCCGGTGACCGGAAGCCCAAACAGCACAGCATCAGAGACTTAGCAAGGACCCCAGTGTGCATCAAAATGTGGAGAATTGGGCATGGCAGTCCACACCTGTATTCTCAGCTACTCAATAGGCTGAAACAGGATTGCAAAGCAAAGTCAGACAGGGCAATTTAGTGAGACCCTGTCTCAAAAAAATAAAATAAGAGCTTGGGATGTAGCTCAGTGATAGAGCACTTACCAAGTATGTACAAGGCCCTGCAAGTTTCCTTTCAAAACAAAACAAAAACCATGTTGGAGAAGCAGAAAGGGCACTGGCCTCATGCAGAAGAATGACACGCATTCATGAGAACTATTCCAGTCACACCAGACCTGACCCACCCAGAGAGACTCACGAGGGCGGAGCACCCATGACCCAATTACTTCCCCGGGGCCCCACCTTGTAAGGCTTCCATCACCTTGACATGCCACGCTAGGGACCAGGTTTCCAGTGCCTTTGGAGAGCAAATCACATCTGTAGCAGATGTGCAGCAATGACACACGTTATTTGAAAATGAGAAGGAGAAGTTTGCATCCGCAATAGTGTGAAGGGTCCCAAATGACACTGATATGATCCACATCCAAAACAATTCAAAGCAAGATCTCAAACAGATATTTATACATCCACATTTATAGCAGCATTACAATGACCAAGAGGTGGGAACAATCTGGATATCCAGCAATGGGTAAATGGATAAACGAAAAGGGGTCTAACCATACAATGAGATAATCTTCAATCTTAAACAGTAGGAAATCTTGCTACATGCTACAATATGGATGGCTATGAGGACATTATGGTAAGTGAAACAAGCTAGTCACAAAAAACCAAAGTATGAAGCCAGGCGTGGTGGTGCACACCTGTAATCCCAGCACAAGGAAGGCCGAGGCAGCAGGATTGCCATGAGTTCAAGGTCAGCCTGGGCTACAAAGTGAGCTCAAGGCCAGCCTGAACTGCATAGTGAGACCCTGTCTCTAAAAGAAGAAGAAGGAAAAAAAAAAAAAAACAAGGTTTGATTGTACCAAAAAACCAAGTATAATTGGGAGGTACTTAGCTTGTTCATAGAGAGAAAGTGCTGTGGTTTCAATGTGTCCCCTAAAAGTTTATGTGTTGGAATCTTAACTTTCAAGTTCACAGGTGAGTAGGTTTGGAGGCAGGGCCTTCCGGAGCTAATCAAGGTCATCAGGGTGAGGTCCCTTTGATGATATCAGTAGCTTCATAAGAGGAAGGGAAAGCCTTACTCGCAGCTTGGCCTATATCACTATGTGATGCTCTTTGCATTTCCAGATGCAGGAAAAATGCCCACACCAGGTGGTACAGCCAGAGCCATGCTCTTCTCTTCCAACTTCTCAACCTCCAGAATCATGAGCTCAATAAACTTCTACTCTTCAGAAATGGTCCAGTGTGTGGTATTCAGTTATTGCAAGAGAACATGGACTAAGACGCCAGGGACTTGGGGGAGGGCGGGCAACAGAAAGAAGAGCTGTTGTTTAATGAATGTAAGATTTCATTTGCTGGCTACTGGTTGCTTAACAATATGAATATACTTAACGCTACTGAATTACAAAAATATTAAGATCTGCTTTGAGAAAGAAATATTGATGCTGCAGGCAGAGTCTGTGAAAACAACAAGAGCAAACATTGGCACACAATGTGTGTGATTCACTTTTTAGCAAGGCAATGATTGGAATTCCAGGGAGAGAGATATTCATAGTTCAGATAACATGTAGGGGAACAGTTCTGCAGAATGCAGAGGCTGGAAACAATTCACATTATTAGGGGTTAACATGTTTAAGAGGCATTTCAATTATTACATGTTTGATTGATGGAATCATCTCATATTAAGACAAAAAATACTAAATATTTCTCAACTATCCAAGCCACAAAGGCTATTTATACTTTAAAAGTCAGTTAAGGGCCAGGCATGGTGGTGCACACCTGTGATCCCACCAATCAGGAGGCTGAGGCAGGAGAATCACTGCGCATTCAAGCACCAGCCTGAACTACATAGTGAGCTCCTGCCTCAAAAAAACAGAACAAAAGAAGTCAGTTAAGGGTGCCGAGGAGCACTCCCCATAGTGTGACTACATCCTTGACCCCTGGTTCTCTGGCTTCTCCAGTGTGGGCACCAACAGGTGGCAGATTCTTCTGCTGGTTTTCTAACTTAGTTCCAAGTCTTTTTTTAATGTTTGCTTCAGTGTCTTGAGGATGTTGACGCCAATCTATGAAAATTAAATTCTTACCTGTTCGTGATTCGTGGGCAACATGCAGATGTGTTTCTCGGCTTTCAAGGAGTGGAATATCGCTGGACTTTCAATGAGTGTGATTCTGAGCTCTTTGGGAAGGAGTGGGATGCAGCTATTAAGAAACTGGCTACTGGAACTGAAGCAAGAGTCATTGTATGAATTTCACATACATTGTGAACAGTTCCCCTACCCTATCTCTGTATGGGCAGTTATTAAAGCATAGATTTTTCTGTACAGCAGCAACAAATAATCCACACTTTGGTAAGATAGAAGGAAACCCATCTGTGTTCCAATTCCTTGGGATAAGCATCCCAAAGCTTTAGCCAAGTGGGCAGAAGACCAGACAGGCTTTCCATGGATTGTGGCCATCCTGACTCAGCTTCCCCAAGAGGGTTGGGTTCACCATTTAGCCAGACACACGGTCAGGACCTGGGGGTTAGTTGGGAAGAGGGAATGATGGTACTTGCAGAATTACTCGCTTGATGCAGAGCAGAGCATAAATGCTGGAAGTCGCCCGAGGCTATCTTGTAGTTCCTTGTTCCAATAGTTTCTTCACTGCTGTTGCCCTGTTGGTTTGAGGAGGAGAACAGATCCCAGGGGAGAGACTAGGTCAGGCATCATTTGCCTGTCCTACGAGGCTTCCCTGCAAAATGTGACCCCTGGAATGCACCGGAGGCATCCAAAAAGTAGCCACGTGTTGGATAGGAGTTAATGATGAGAAATCACTAGTGAACCAGCAGCCCGAATAGTGAAAGAATGAAGCAGATCTACCAGCTGCCTTCACCATCCAGAGGGCTAGATCTTCTTGCAGCAGCGCCTTCCAATCCTAATGGGAATGGAGGGCGAACGGTGCGTGCTCCCAGAAAAGATGCCCCAGGCTGCGGCAGCGGAAGTTGCCCTCTGCGAGGCAGTATCCAGTGTCCTACACGGTGCTCGCGGAGACAGTCAGCGGCCTCACCTGTTGAAGCAAGCACAGAGCTTCGCAGGTCCTGGGCTCGGTCGTGGAAAGTGGTTATATCTGTTATCTGTTCTCCATTCAGGAGAACAGAGAGGGCATCGGCCCCAAGGTCCAGAGGCAGAAATGAATATTCAGAAGGAAGACTTGTAGCTGAAACTGACGAGAGATTCAGTAATTTTCAGTTATTTAGAAATGTTCTTCATTGATGGAAAGCATTTACATTTTGAATGATGTTTATTTTCAATGATGTTTCCGTGGTTTGTGACTTTCTAATGAATTTTACAAAGGACGAGTGGTAATTTGTACACAAAGAACTTGATAAAAGACTTTGCCTGTTGTAAATAGGGTCACAATTAGTAAAGACCCATCAATGTGACTTTAATAACATCTCATGTATGGCAAAAGTTTAAGTTGCAAAGTGATATTCTGATATAAAATTGAAATGTTTTGAAAGTCAGCATGGGAAAATAGGAGGCTTCTAGACTTTCTTAAAAGACTTTCTTAAAATCTTGGGGAAAATTTTTTTTGACTTGACCTAACTCTTAATTTTTTTTTTTTTTTGGTATCAGTGATCAAACTCACAACCCTTGCACTTGTCAGGCAGGCACTTATGCCACTGAGCTATATCCCTGGCTTAATAATGTTTTAGAAAATATGTATAATCAAAGCTGGGTGTGGTGGTGCATGCCTTAATCCCAGTACCTGGGAGGCTGAGACAGGAAGATCACTGAATTCAAGGCCAGCCTGGGCCACATAAGTGAGTTCAAGGCCAGCTTGCACTACATGAGACCCAAAAGTTATATATATATATTCAGGACTACTGTGTCACCTCTGCTAACACAATGTCTGTTTTAAAGTCTCATGTGTGCCTGAGCTGTGGAAGTTCTTGTCACCCTGTTTCTGTTCATTTATAGCTAAAGTGACTTTGTTATTAAAGTATATGCAAATACTGAAAAAAGTTCAGTTAAAAGTTATTGCTAGAGTAGTTATGGTTTAGGTCTGGAATGTGCCCCCCAAAAGCAATATTCTGAGGTGGGGGTGACCAGCTTATGAGGATTCTAACTCCATTAATGCATTAATCCATTGACAGATTCGTGATTTGATGTGTTATTGGGAGGTAATAGAAACAGCAAGTGGAGCCTAGGGGAAGGGAATGGGTCAGGGAGTGTGGTCTTGGGAGCTATATCTTGTCCCCAGACACTTCCTTGCTGCCCTCTCATCCTTTCTGCTTCCTAGCTGCCCTGAGATGAGCAGTTTTTCTCCACCACATCCTTCCATCATGAAGTTTCTGCTTCACCATAGGCCAAAGAGTAATAGAACCAGGAGACTGAAACCTCTGAAACTATGAGCCAAAATAGACTTCTCATCCTTGGAGTCACCATTCCTGAGTTTTTGTTAATCAACGGGAAGTTGATTAACACACTAAATGTCCAGGTTGTATCTATTTCTGTATGTAAACACCAGTATTCTGTCAACTAAATGACATAGCTGGAGACAATTGACTCATGCATTTAATAATCTACTTACAAAAACCAAATCTGGGCCTGCCTGGCATAATAGCTCATGCCTGTAATCGCAGCACTTGGGAGGCTGAGACAGGCAGATCCTTGTGAGTTTGAGACCGGGCTGGGCTACAAAGTGAGTTCAAGGCCAGTCTGAACAGCATAGTGAGACCCTGTCTCAAAAACACAAGGGCTGGGGATCTAGCTTAGTGGCCTAAGCACCTGCCTGTCAAGCACAAGGTTGTGAGTTCAATCCCCAGTGCTGCAAAAAAAAAAAAAAAAAAAACAAAAAAAACAAAAAAACAAATCTGGGGGGAAAATAACCTGAGAGGCTAGGTTATTGTGTGTATGGAAATAGAGACATACTTAGAAGCTGGTGGGCTGCAACAGAATATCCTGAAACATACTCCAGGGCATTCAGATTCTGGTACTTTTTATTTTATTTGTTTATTCATTTATTTATTTTGTCTTTTTGAGACAGGGTCTCGCTATGTTGTTCAGGTTAGACTTGAGCTCATTTTGTAGCCTAGACTCATCTCGAACTCACAACGATCCTCCTGCCTCAGCCTCCCAAGTGCTGGGATTATAGGAGTGTGCCACCATGCCCAGCTCTGGTACTAGTTTTAAATGTGTTATTGCAGAAAGTTCCAAACTGACCTGGAGATTTAGCTCAGTGACGTAAGCACCTGCCTAGCAAGCACGAGGTTGCGAGTTCAATCCCCGCTGCCACAAAAAAAAAAAAAAAGAAAGTTTCAAACCGAAGCAAACATAGAGAACAACGTATGTATCACTCAGACTCAACAGTTAATAGCACATTCCTGAACTTGCTTTATTTTGAGCCAGGGGCACAGTAGAATCACGTGAACACTCAGTTACTGGCAGATGAGGGCGTCCAGACAGGTGCTCCAAAAGGCAGGTGGACGTGGATTGGGGTAGAATCTCCTAATCTGTTTCCCTTCTCACGTCCTTATTTTGCATGTTCTTAAGGCTGGATAAAGGATAATGCAGCAAGAAAAAAGAAATCCTCCAAGACCATACTCATAAGTGAAATAAATCAAACTCACATGTGTAAACACCGCATCGTCTCCCTAGTGTAAGAAACTGAAAGACTTAATAAGATACAAAATCCCTGATAAATATGGGGAAAAGGTTCTGAAGTCCAATAATGCTTTTATTCTTTGATTTGATTGATTTAAGTCTGTTTTCTACTATTTGATTCTAATATGTGAGAATATATGAACAGCTTTTTTGAAGAAAACAAAGGACATTAAGGTAGCCATTGTTGATTTTTTATTGTCTGATTTGAAGGCTTGTAATGCTTCCACTCTTTTGTTTTATCTGGTTTTATATTATTTTGTTTTGAGTTTATTGTATGTGAATGTATGAACAACCATTTTGAAGAAAACAAGAGACACTAGGGTAGCCATTGTTGATCTCCTATTGTTATGATTTGAAGACCTGTATTGCTTGCAGTGTTCTGTTCTGATATGCTTTATTGTGTTTAACTCTGTTCTGTTCTGTTTTGTTTTGTTTTGTTCTCTTTAAAATAAAATTTAAAAAAAATCCTCCAATTCTATTGAAAGTTTAAAGATCATCCCAGTATTCTATTTTTAAAAAACTTCTAATAAATTTTGGAATATACTAAAAACACACTTACCCAAACTAAATTGGAAATTTTTCAAATGCAAAGAAAAAGTTTATTTGGTGGTGTCAGATCACTAAGAATTCTATTCAGGGTAGACATGGTGACACATGCCTGTAATCCCAGCACTCTGGGAGGGTGAAGCAAAAGGATCACAAGTTTGAGTCCTGTCTGGGTGACTCAGCAACTTAGTGAGGTCCTGTCTCAAAATAAAAAAATAGACCGGGCGTGGTGGCTCACGCCTGTAATCCCAGCACTCAGGAGGCTGAGACAGGCGGATCATTGTGAGTTCGAGACCAGCTTGGGCTACAAAGTGAGCTCAAGGCCAGCCTGAACAGCATAGTGAGACCCTGTCTCAAAAACAGGGCTGGGGATCTAGCTCAGCGGTCTAAGTGCCTACCCGGCAAGCGCAAGGTCGTGAGTTCAATCCCTGGTGCCGCAAAAAAAAAAAAATAAATAAACAAAAAATAAAAAAGAGTCAGTTTGAAGGCCCTGAGTTTGGTCCCCCAGTACTGTACCCCTACCAAAACAAATAAACAAACAAACAAAAAACAAGGTAGCAGGTGACCCTCCTTGACTTCACTCATGATACTAACAAATATTTGATGTTAGAACATAAGCCAAAGTTAAACCTTGAAAATACCATACCTGGCTTTTGAAGCAAAATTATATTTTGCAAGAACCCAGTTCAATACACCAAATGCCCTGACAAGCACCATAGAGGGGAAGGAGAAGACAAGATCAGCTATTAACTGTTGAGTCTGCATGATACGTACATTGTTCTCTGTACATTTGCTTTGGATTGAAACTTCCTGCAATAATACATTACGTACCATAATGACACTAAAAATAGTTTTAGTGTTTCCAGTCTATTAAGTAATTACTTACTAAGTTTTCATCGACAGCTAGTGATTATCAAAACAAAACAAAACAAAAAAAACAAACTCTAGGTTTCTGGGAAGCCCAGAATCATTATGTAGGTGTCTGAAGATACCAGATTCCACCAAAATTCCTAACATCCAATAAAATATTTTGGACACCACTGGTTTGGACTGAGCTACTGCACTAGATCCAGCCAGCTGAACCAAAGTGGGGTCACTCATGTTCATGCTGAGGCTCCACACTACTGAATGGAAATTAAGTTGCTGGTCTGACCTTCCAAGAAATGGGGGGTAGGGGGTGGGGCGGGGAGTGCAAATTTCCAAATACACCATTTTAGCCAGCATGACAAGCTATTTTAACATTTATAAAAAAGCTATTTTGAGGCCAGATGTGGTGGTGCACGCCTGTAATCCCAGCACTCGGGAGGCTGAGCAGGAGGATTGTTGCAAGTTTGAGGCCAGCCTGGGCTACAAAGTGAGCCCAAGGCCAAGCTGAACTGCACGGCAAGACCCTGTCTCAAAAAAAGACAGGAAAAAAAAATACCCAGCTATTTTGAGAGACTGAGGCAAGGGGATCACAAGTTCAAGCCCAACCTGGGCAACTTAGTGACTTAGTGAGGTCCTGTCTCAAAACAAAAAATAAAAAATAAAAAAGGGACTGGAGATGTAACTCAGTATGAAGGCCCTGGGTTCAATCCCCATCAATTTCTAATACCACAAATAACAATAAGAATATTTTTGAAGTGACCACTCTGCTTTCTTGTCCTCTAGTAATGCTTCTGTCTATAAAGCCAGCCTCCTTGGTTCCGCTCACGGGAACCCTCGTTCTGTTTAATGGGATGCTGTGTTAACAGTTTCAGCATGGTAAATAAAGACAAGATCTTTAAATTAAGTTTATAGTAGTTTTTGTATTTTAATATTAGTAACGGTCACTAGGTCCATACTGGCCTGGTGTGTTAGGCCTCGTGGAGGATCTCAACCCAGGCCCGTGGCCTCCCGCACAGTTTATTTAATGCTAGGGATTTGAGCAGGACTCTTGCATCTGCAGAAGGCTCCAGATGAGTCCCGCACTCCCTATGAACCCAGAGATTATGTTACTACTACCTTTTGTACTTACTACCTCCTATAACAGGGAGCTTTCTACCTAGCTCTTGACTTGGTTTCCAAAAGTATCTGAAGATTCTCAGAGTCACACACACACACACACACACACACACACACACACACCCCAGGATGTTCTGGCTACTCTCTAGAGGTCAGTCCCTAAAATTATAAACTGCTACAGAGACCTTCAACTCCTCCACTTTCTAGAAAGCTTCAGGAAAAGCCAGCCACCTTCCGGGACAGACCCCATGCTCCATCCTGCCCCCTAACTCAAATCTGGGCAGGAACTGGTGAAGCAAAAATTTGAATGCAAAACAGGTTGTGGGAAATGAGACTTCACGGGAAGGGCAGAGATTGGGCAAAGGTGAGGGGAAGAGGGTTCAAGTCAGTGAGGGCCCACAGTGTCCGGGTGTCTCCTGTCAGAGAGAAATTACACCAGCCAAAGTTAAATAGGAATAGGCAAGAGACTTTTTTAGGGCCAGGGGTTTAGCTCAGTGGCACAAGTGCCTGCCTGGCAAGCACGAGGTTGAGTTCAATCCCTGGTACCAAAAGAAAAAAAAAAAAAGGAGACTTTCTTTAAGACAGTTGCCATAGGGGCAAGAGAAATCAAACTCAATTGCATTGAAATGAAAGGTGGGAAAGATTTTAAGCACTGGATGAGCTCGCAAGCAAGCACTGGCAGACACAAGGAGCTGGTCCACAGAATGTGTCTGCACAAGGAATTATTCATGAGTTACAAAAGTTTGCCTTTTTGATGCGACCAACTGTGTTTGATCACTATCACTTACTGAAATTAGGTCTACCCTCCCACAGAGACTGGGAAATGGGTCACTATCTCTCTACATGACCTCACAAATGTGGCTCCCACGTTGTTGAGAAAGACATCCCAAGGTTGAAACTTGGCCAGCAGAGAAGTGACCTCCATCTCAAAGAAGCGAACATTTTCTAAAGTAAGTACTTGTCTTAGTTTTTCTGTTGCTATAATCCAAAAATACCACATAGACCAGGAAATTTATAAAGAATAGACTTTTATGTAACACATGGTTCTGCAGGTTAAGTCTAAAAGCATGGTGCTGGCATGGGTGAAGGCCTTTTTGCCTCCCAAGATGGCGGAAGGCATCATATGACAAGGCTAGCTCCTCTCTCCTGCCCCTTCTTTTCCTTCTTCTTTATCCTTCCTCTCCTTCTTCCTCTTCGTCTCCTTCTCCTTCGTTTCCTCATTATCACCATTCTCCCTTTTTCATTCTTCTTCTCCTCCTCCCCTCCCTTCTCCTTCTTCTTCACCTTCTTCTCCTCCTTCTCATAAAACTATTCTGAGGTCCTTATCTAACCCATGACCCCCAAAGGCCCTGTTTGCAAAAACTATTCACATATATGAATTTGGGGATTAGGTTTTCACCACAATGAACTTTTGGGAGACATTCAAATCATAGCAGTGCTCTAAGAAATTAGAGATCAGAATGCTAGAATTAGGAAGGTTTATTTTCGGACAAAGTCTCCATAAATCATAAGTTGGCCAGGCTGGGCTCAAACCTGTGTCCCTCCTGCCTTATCCCCTCAAAATAATTTTTCTTATGAAGGTTAAAATTGTCTATCATGCTGGCTAAAATGATGAATTTGGCTCTCTCTCTCTCTTTCTCCCTTTCCTAGGACACTGCTATTATGTGCCTAAAGTTTTGTTGAGCTAAGTGACTCAAGGCCTTCTTGGTCTCTGCCATTATGTTGACGGAATCCTGTCCATCTGGAGGTCCATGATTCTAGGTCTCTGTACATGCCCAGTGTCCACCCTGCACGGTGTAGTGAATGGGCCTGATCCTGGCAGCAGCATCTCCACGCAGCAAGGGGCACAGGTCAGGAGGCCAAGCTTGGCATCTCTGCCCAGCTCCAGCAACCCTCTGAGGCATTGTTGTGAATGTCCCACCTGCTTGGCATCTGATCATCCACTTGGGTCTGTCTGTGTCTGCAGAGGTGACAGTGTCCCTCCAGATGTCTGCTGTGTCTCTATTTCTCTGATGAATTTTTAATTTCATCAATTTTTAATCTGATTATTAAGATTCTTTTAAAAAATTATTTTCAGAATTTCCCACATGAGCTAGGAGTGTAGCTCAGTGGTCGAGCACATACTTACCGTGGATGAAATCCTAGGTTCCATCCACAGCATTGCAAAAAAATTATATTAATAATCATTTCACCCATGATTATTCCACCTTTCTATAAGCGAGCTGTAAAACCATGTGAAATAAAATCAGAGGTGGAAGAGACAAAAATTGATGGAAGCGAGAACTGTTCCCAGTTCCTCGCAAACCTCAAGCACAACTTTGTCAGAGTGGAGCCAGAAGGAGCAGCCGCGCGCGTCACCCCACTCTGTTAGCTGCGTCTCCATCGTCCCCGCCAGGAAAGAGGGCATCGGCGCTGACAGAGCTCACTGGCTTTGCCAGCCTGCTCCCTCTTCTCTGCCTCAGTGACGATTCAAGAACTGCCTCAATCAGTGCCTTTGCTTTATCGAATTGTCATCAAATGTAATATTTGTGCTGCCGAAGGAAATGCTGTCTCGTTCATTTAATAAACATTATTAAACACCTTCACTGGGCGTGTCCTGTTCATCAGAGAGTCCCGATTGCCCTTTGACTTTGTCTGTGTCCCCACTTACATGTGGTCACACCAGGTTGTATCTATCTGTCTGTAACTTGTGTGTAACCACGTCTCTGGCCTGTGTGTGTGTGTGTGTGTGTGTGTGTGTCTCCCTCTCTTTCTCCTCTTTTTCTCTCTTCCTCTCGCTTTCCCTGTGTCTGATTCTCTCTTCTTTATTTCTCTCCATGCCTGCCCTGTTGGTTCATGTATTCACGCCTTCATTCATTCATTGTCACAAATACCCCTGGGGAGGCCCCTTGGGATATCACAGCCTGATGGAGAAGGCAGATACCAACCCAGACTGCTTTGATCAGGACTGGGAGACAGGGAGGTGTTTGGGGCAGGGTAGCTGAGTGGGGACAGTGGGATCGGAGAAGGCTGTGGGAAGGAGCAGCGTGTGTGTCTGAGAGTCGGGTGCATGGCCCCAGAATAGGAAACTGAGTGTCGGGGAGGTATGTGTTGGGGTGGGGGAAGAGAAGTCATGAGGCCAACCACAGAGTAGAACAGATTCAGGGAGGAGAATAGGGAGAGACCAGCAAAACACAAATCCCATCAAAAATAAAGGTCATACATCATACCACAGTGACATATGTGCACCTGTGTTTATAGCAGCACAATTTGTGCCGGGCGTGGTGGCTCATGCCTGTAATCCCAGCACTCGGGAGGCAGAGACAGGCGGATCGTTGTGAGTTTGAGACCAGCCTGGGCTACAAAGTGAGCTCAAGGCCAGCC
>RJWT010034761.1:0-13616 GCA_004365215.1 Cuniculus paca
ATGATTTTTTTTCTCAATTTAAAAATAAATCCGGGGCAACTTAAAATCCAAAAGTGAACCTGAACCAAGGACTGCAGCTGAAGGGTAAGATTGCTCTACTGTGTCCTTGTGGGGCCACCAGCCCCACCAGCTGCAGGCTTGGCAAGGCTCCCCAACAGTGGGAGCAGAGCAAGCTCCTTCCCCTGAAGTGTAGGTGAGGAGAATGAATACACAGCCACCCTGGTGGAAATGGGGCAGGCGTTAATTCAGACAGCAGCTCCATGGAGTGGGTCACACCTTGGATCCCAGCTACTCTGGAGGCTGAGGCAGGAGAATCACAGGGCAGCTGGGATGGCTGTTTGGCATGGCAATGGGCGTGCCCAGGAGCTGGCCGAGGGACTGTCCCTTTGGGGCTAGCCCAGGTGCACCTGAGCATTCCCAGGTGGGGTGCTTGGTGCTGATGGTCTGAGTGCTGCAGTCGGCGTCTGGTGTCTGCACACTGCATCAAGCTGCTTCCCGACTGCAGCAGGAGCAAACTGGCTGCAATGCTTTTCTTTAGGATGGGAAAAACAGATTCCATGATTTGTTTCATAAAGATTGAATAACTTGTTGTAGATTCTTTGCGTCATTCAAAATTTTTTGTGGTACTGAGAGCACTGAGCTGTATCCCAATCCTTTCCTTTCCCTTTCTGGACAGGGTCTCGCTGAGTTGCCCACCCGGTCTGGCCTCCAGCTCACAACCCTCCTGCCTCAGCCTCCCTAGTGCTAGGATTAGGCCTGTGCCATTTGCACTTGACTAAGACCCTATCTGAGTCTCAGAGCTCTGTTTTATTGGGCGTCTCGTTGACGCTTTGACAAGTGAGGATTTCCCCTCTTGCTGGCCCGTTCTCTGGAGCTGCACCCGTGCGGGTGGTGTGGTTGAGTTAGGGAAACAAGGAGGGACAGTCCAGAGAGAGCTTCAGGAGGACAGGTGTGCCCACTGAGATGGTTGGGGAGCAGCCAGACTGCAGCCCCAGGGGCCAGTAAGGCAGCCAGCCACATTCAGGCTCTGGGCCTCCTTGGCTTGACTGACTGGAGCTGAGGTGTCCCCAGCTCTGTGGCCCTCCGTCCTGGGTGGCTGCCTGACTCAGCCTCTCCATCGCAGTGTCTGCTGGGCGTGGTAAGACAGTGTGTGCTGCTGCCTGAGTCAGCCGCCTGCTGCTGGACCTGAGGGGCTGTCCTCGTGGCAGCCCTCACAGCCAGGGCTCCCAATGGGACGTCCAGCTCTGAGACTCAGATGCGATCTTAGCGAGCACAAATGGCACACGCCTAGTCCCAGTGCTTGGGAGGCTGAGGGAGGAGGACTGTGAGCCGGAGGCCTGACTGGGCCGCTTAGCAAGACCCTGTGCTGTGCCAGCGGATGGGCTGGGCATGGGCAGAGAAGCCGCTTGCTGTCCCATGGGGCCCAGGTCCCAAGTAGGAGCCTCAGCGGATGAGGTGCCTATGCCAGCGCCTTTCATGTGTGTGTTTGTTTAGATGGTGCCAATTGGCTGACTTTTTTCTGCCAGCCAGTGAAGAGCTGGAACGGTCTGGTGCTCCGAAAGCCCATAGACATGGAGAAGCGAGAGCTGCTCCAGAGGCGGGAGGCCACCCTGCTGGATCTGCGCAGCTACCTGTTCTCGCGCCAGTGCACCCTGCTCCTGTTCCTGCAGCGGCCCTGGGAGGTGGCGCAGCGCGCCCTGGAGCTGCTGCACAGCTGTGTGCAGGAGCTGCGGCTCCTGGAGGTGAGTGGGCCCCACTCCTGACAGCGCCCCAGCCCTGCGTCCGGCAGACTGGGCGGGAGGAGCGCTGCCTCTCTGAGTGTCCCTGGCCTCTAGTTGGTTTTCATGGTGTCTGCTCTCGATGGGATGAGGCTCAGTGGCCTCGAGGGTCAGTTTCATTGTGGGTCTTTAAGGATGACGTCAGCTTCCGCAGGGAGGCCTTCCCCGCTGGGGGCTGGCAGCGAAGGACACTCCCTAGGCCGGTGCAGACATGGCTGTGGTTCCAGGGCAGCGTCTCGGATAGCCCTTCTGTCTGTGGACGGCAGTGAGCCGCACCTTGGCTGTGAGGGGCGTGGAGCTCTGTGGTAGACAGTGGTGTGAACGGAGACAGTCAGTGAGAGTGAGGTGCTGGGTCGTTCTGTCTGGACTGAACTTGTTGCCTTCACAGATGTGCTCCAGCCAGTCGTGGTGGTGCATGCCAGTAACCCCAGCTACTAGGAAAGCCTAGTCTAAAAATGAGGTCTACTGAACCCTTTTACTGTCTGTAGAATCATGAACTAACGTGTTAGTGAGGAGAGGGTTTCTGTGGCCTCTTTGCCCAGAAAACCTCACATGGGCCTGTGCAGAGTGTTCTGGGTAATTCAGAGGACACATGCACGTCCCTCTGTCATCTGGTCAGTCCTCCGAGCGGGCTGGGTGACTTCCAAACCCCCGACACAGAAGCAGACTGTGCCAACCCCATCCTAGTCCATGCCAGGGCTCCCAGGGAGCACAGTCGTTGTTGGGCCTTTTATAGCAGGCCTTCGAATAACTAATTCTGTAGGTGAAACATTGGTAGGGTAGTAATTACAATATAGCAGCTTATTTTTGTGTGCCCCAGAGTACTAAAAACTGGCTGATAGTTTGAGATACTCTTTAACGCGCTTGAACTTCTGGTAGTACACAAATGACCATCCCACTGGGCAGCTTGTACCCCTGGAGGTACAAACAGATCTAATCAGTTTTATTGGTCTTTTTACCAGTAAAATGAATAAAACCGCTGATGGGAGAGTCATGTGTATGCCATCAGTGGTTCAAGCCACTTGGCAGCAAAGCATACAAATTACAGTCCTGTCATGAACATGATAAAAGATGTAAACTGTGTCTTTTTAACCTAAGTGAAGTGAAATCTTTATTTCTGAGTCTAGCATAATTGAGGCCCAAAGTCAGGAATGTAAAAATTTTTACCAAATTAATTTCCTTGCCTTGGAAACCTAATCAAGCAGATGAGGAAGATACTATGTATCTGTCACCTGGAAACAAGGTTCCTTTGGGCATGTAGAACGATGTGATACCAAGATCTGCTTTGGCTGCTGACCCTTGGGTGGGGCTATGAGACGCCCTTGCATCAATAGGGCTCAGAGTTCAGGTGTGCCTGCAGATTCCACCTGCATTACAGACTTTCATCGTGTTACTTGACTGCAAAAAAATATCGGAGCATGTGTGAGTCCAGCTGGGTCAGATGTAGCTAGGGCCTTACTCGAAAGCGCTGTGGCCCAGTGAGGCGATTTTGTGCCCTGAATGCTAGGTCTCGGGGTGTGCAGACTGTGTGTGGGTGGTAGAAGGGTGGTGTGAGTGCTCCTGCTGTCTCACTGCCTGCAGCTGCACCCTCTTCCTGCGTGCAGCCTGCTGAGCTCCTCCCTGCGTTCCATGGTGCATCTGGCATTGTTAAGACCGGTGACTGCCTGTGAACAGAAGAGCGTGGCAGAAGTCACCAGCTTCCTTGGAGGGTCTGGGCTCACTATGAGCACGTGGTGTCTACTGCTGCCCTGGGCCCATTTCTGCTTTGTGTTGGCCACTTCTTGTCCGTTCTGTCACCTTGTCTTGACCTTTCCTTGGGCAGAGACTGTCCCCTGCTTGAGTCGTGGTTAGTGCACTACTTTGCACTTCTAGCTGAACACAGTTGCATGCTAAGGTCCGGGTGAGATCACACCGTCCATGGTCCACTGCCTCAGTCTCTTTCCTTCTCAAGCCCATGGCCTGGTCTCTGTCCCCAGTGCCACTCACAGTTGGGTGCTGCCTAGGTCACTTGTGCTGAGGCCTCCACAGTCCTATTGACTCTCTCTGTCCCTGTGCGATCAGCACTACATGAGTGCTATTTCCAGAGGAGTTTGCTCTCTGCAAGACTGCCCGGTCCTGAGACTTGGGCTCACGAGGACAGGCGAGCTCTGCCCCAGGTTGTTCCGTTCAGACCTTGCTCTGTCGTTTATACCTGCGGACTGTGAGCCACTTACTTTGCCCTTGTAGCTCCCTTTTCTTCATCCTTGAGGGAGGACAGCACCAGCTGTCATTTGGATGGTGAGGACCCAGTGAGGTGACACATGTGCAGGGCAGCTCGGCCCAAGGCCTGGTGGCCAGCTCTGTGCTCTGACTGCCAGCACCTCCAGCACACTCCCTCAGGGTCTGTGTTCAGTCTTGACCTTTAAAGCAGAGTGGAGCCGCAGTTGTGCTCTCCCACCTCCAGTGTGTGTGCTGTTTAGAAGCCTTTGCCATCACAGCAGTGCGCCTTCGTCCCTGGATCTCAGGGGGGGGGTGTGTGTGTCCCTTTGGGTCTTTCATTGAGCACTCTCAGTTTGCTTCCAGGAGACTTCCTCTGTTTTGGCCACACAAGCAGACCTGCTTTCCTGCACCTTCGGTGTGAGAGGAGGACAGTGTGTGTGTGTGTGCAGAGTGCTACCAGAGGGGTGCATGAGCATAAAACGAGGCAGATATTTTCTAGAAGGCCACTGTGCGTGTGTCTCCATGACTGCCCACGTGACTGACATCCTCCTTGTTTCGAACTGCATGCTCTCTGGCAGCATTCACCTTCATTGGTTGAGGTTCTGGTACAGAGCAGACAGTGTGGCCAAGGGAGCACCTCCTAACTGTCCTGGAGGAGTCAGGATTGTGCAGGAGGTGCCATCATGGTTAGCTGGACAGCTTGTAGCTGGAGGCTGTGCAGTCAGCTTTGGGTCAAACCAGAGAACAGAATGAGGCCTGCAGTCACAGGCAGCCTCTGGTCCTGGGCCAGCAGAGCCAAGGCAGGAGGCTGTGCTAAGCACAAGGACACCTTGCTGGTTCCTCTGTGGGGAAGGAGGTATGGGTCGCCATGAGATCCAGAGTAGGGGTCCTGCCCTGAAAGGTGGCAGGTAAGTATAGAGGTGAGACTGAAGAGGAATCCATGAGACTTCATGACTCCCTGGGAAAAAAGAACAAGCTGGACAAAAGAGGCTGTCGGGAATCCTCCAGGAGATATGTGCTTGCCTGCCAGGCCCTGTGGTGAACATGAGGGTGGGGGAGAGGGTGCAGGAAGGAAGAGGAACAGCCACAACCTCTGCGTGGGATCGTGGTCAGCCCTCCGTGCAGGCTGCCAGAGCACAGTGTGCCAGGCAGTGACAGAGTGGGTGCTGGCGCGCAGGACGGAGAGCAGCTCTGTAGCGGACCAGGTCAGGCCAGCCAACATTCACGGAGTATCCGCTGGGTGCTTGGGAATGTTCTAGAAGTCTGTGTGGGCTCAGTTTTAGAGGTCGATTTCTTTCTGCAGATAGTTGCTGAGTGTCTGCGTTTCAGCAGAGCGCAGAGAGCAGAGAAGCATCCCTGCCCCCATGGAGATTGCTCTTCATTGAGGGAGCAGCTGAGGAGAGCTGCCCAGGTAGACGTGGTCAGAGGTGACAGTGGGAGAGTGCATTCAGGCTGATGGCTTCTCAGGGCAGAATGGGCAGGCCAGGCTGGGAGGCACTGGCAGGCAGAGTGTGAAGGTCACATTTTGTCCTGCAGTTGGTAGGAACCCTCAAGAGGCTGAGACTGACCTGTCACAAGAGGTGTTAAGAGCCCCATGGGGCTGAGGGAGAAAGAGGTAAAGTATTAGACAGCAGTGAGGAGAACTTTGGAGCTGTGGGTTGTGTGTGTGTGCGCATGTGTGGCTCTGAATGAGGCTGTTGGGTATCTAACAGCTGGACTGTCAACTTACTTGGCTTGAGCATTGCCCAGGGGATTAATAAAGCATACTTTTGTGTGTGCTATGGAGGTGCAACCTTGGGTACTGTGTCTGGTCCCTGGCTTCTCTCTGGCACTGTTCACCCTGCTCTGTTTTCTAGCCACCATAAGGTGAACAGCATTTCTCTGCCGCTCTGCCATGATATTCCTGCCTTGGACTATGGAGTGGATTTCCTGAAAGCATGAGCCAAATAAGCTATTTTCTCCTTGAAATTGTGGGTGTCAGGTATTTGGTTCCAGCAATAGGAAAACTGACTTAACACAGAAAATTAGTACTGGAGAGGTGGAATCCTGGCTGCTGTTACTATGCCTGATCAAGTAACTCAGAAGCCTTTGGAACTGGTTTGGAAAAGTTTGGAGATGCTAGTTAGAGAAGCCCTGAATACCTCAAGCAGAGCCTGATGGGTGATTTTGTTGGAGTTCAGAAGACCAGAATACTCACAGGAATGTGGACAGTGAAGGCCAGGCTCATAAAGTTTCAGCTTGGACTGAGGATTTTGTTGGGAATTGGACTAGAGTACAGTGGTACCTTGGCTCACAAACACTTTTGTTTGCAAACAGTTTGGTTCACAAACAGAGGTGTTTGGCAAAATTTTGTTTTTATTGCAGACTTCATTGTGTGACAGATACAACTGCAGCCATCTTTCCCACCCAAACTAACATAGCCATCTTTTCCAAAATTGTGGGACAAATGAAGTTTGTGATCCAAGGTATCACTGTATGTATTTTATACTGTCAGAGAATTCTTTTTTCTACATTTTGTCCATGTCCTGTCACTTTTTGGAAGCTGAGTTTAAGGGTAGTGAACTAATTGATCTGGTGGAAGAAGTTTCAATGCCCTCCAATGTTCAGACTGTGGCTTAGTTACTGCTGACTGCTTTCGGCCAGATTTATACTGAGAATTGGGATTAAAAAGCAGATTAAAAAAAAAAAAGCAGAGCAGAAGTATTTGAAAATCTAAAATTTTGTCCCAAAAAGAGCTATGTGTAAAGTTGGGACCAAAAGTAGTGTTTGTTGAAGAAATTAGTACCATTATGAAGAAGCCAGGTGCTTTGTACAGGGACAAAAGGAAGCATCTCACAAATCAGCAAGACCCTCCCATTGCTGGTTCTGGAGTGCAAAAGTACAAATGTTTCATTTGAAAGAAAAGAGCCCCTGGACCCCCTGCTCCAGAAGGGCCTCCTAGGGAATTAGTTATCCGATTCCATTTCACTGTATTCAGAAGTCATGGCAGCTGTGAACCAAGGGGGCCAGGCTACTGCTTGAGCTGGTGGCAGACCTTGTGTTGTCCCTATGATACTGGTCGTTCAAGCATGCAGGATGTAAGAGCTGTGGGGTCAGAGAGGCTTCTACCCTGATTTCAAAGGAAGGCCTAGAAGGTTAGACTATGTTCTCAAGAGGTGGGTGGATGAAGCTGTGGTAATGAAGCCAGAGTTCAGTAGAGACCCCAGCAAGTCACAGTTGCCTGGAATTTGGAACGTCTGCCAAGAAAAGGCACGGGCAGTGAGTTGAACTCTCCAAGAGAGAAGCTTGTAGGCGGCAACCAGCAGGGCTTCCTGGGAGACTCTGGCTTTCATTTAATAAAACAAAGCCTGAGTCTGTTCCTTATGTGTGTCGCCTCTGGGATGAGCCGGCTCTGAGCTAGAGGTCGAAGTTGGAGTCTCAGCAGCCAGTGGCTGCTGCTAATTTGACAGTTTTGACCCCAGAAAGGCCTCTGCTGTGTTGTTTCACTTCCTGAGTGGTGCTTGCTCCATGGAAAGACCTGCGCCGGCCCAGGGGGACTGTGGGTTTGGAGTGCACCTCTGCTGTGCAGGCTGTGACAGGGCGCTGCTGGGTGCTTTGCTGGTCCTGCCTGCACCTCAGGGCCCCTTGGCGCAGGCCTCCACTCTGTCTCTGCACTCTGTTGCCCTCCCTGGCTTTGTCTGGGTCAGCGACTCTTACTGCAGGATGCTGTGTAGAGTCCGGCTCTGTACAAGCCTTCTGCAGCCCCAGGAGGTCTTTCTGTCCCCAGCCTGCATGTGGTGGGTGGCAAGTTCATAAAAACCCCATGGGATAGTAATCGAGGTGTCTCAGAACAGCCCCTACCTGTGCTAGTTTGGTGGACGAGGGCGCTGCTGTCCAGAGGGCCATGCTCTCTGCATTTTTCTTATGCTGATAGTTTTTCAACATACATTTTTTATTATGTCTTTCAAAAGTTGGGCAGTTTTGCTCCCACAGGAACATTGCGGGCACTCTGGTTCTCTCCAGTGGACTCTGACCCTTCACTTCTGTTGGTGCTCAAGGTGTCTCGAGGGAGGCCTCCTGAGAGTCCACTGTCAGCACAAGGCGCCTTTACTTGTCCCCCAGTGCAGAGCCCCACTCGTGCCCACTTTGCCTGGTATCAAGTAGTGTGGTTCACCAAAACCAAGATGCGAGCCTTGAGTACATCATACGATCAGTGCCACCAGGGAAAAGCAGGCATTGCCATATACTGGAGGAGTAAGTTGCCATTGATGGTGAGCCGTGTTCCTGCTTCAAAAGTGGTAGAATGTGAGCAGCACTATTAGAGCAGTCAGATCAGTAGATAGTTTTGCGTTTCTGATAATACGGCTTTTTTGTTTTTTAAGTGGAAAGCTGAACTGGGCATGGTGTCACGCGCCTGTAATCCCAGCACTCAGGAGGCTGAGGCAGGAGGATCGTTGCAAATTTGAGGCTAGCGTGGGCCACAAAGTGAGCTTAAGGCCAGCCCGAACTGCATAGTGAGACCCTGCCTGAAAAAGACAAAAAAAAAAAAAAAAAAGAAAGCTGGGAGCTAGAGAGGATATTCATATGCACCTCTGTGTCCATCACACAGAGCTAGAGAGGATATTCATATGCACCTCTGTGTCCATCAGTAGCTGGGACACTTAGTGGTACATGGCTAGCTTTCCATTTTCCTGTCCACCCTCCTTGATGCATCCCCAGGCAAGTCTCAGATGTTGTGTTGCCATTTGCCGATGAATACTGTGGCGCATGCCTGAGCAGCAGGGCTTCCTTTGGACGAGTGGACACACCTGGCCACATCCAGATCAACTGTTATTCCTCTTTGCTGTGGAATGGCTACCTGCCTTCCTCCCTGCGGTTGGACACAGTCTGCCTCAAATGCACCAGCACAGTCATCCCTGCGTCTCTGTACAGACGGAGATGTGAGCAGCCCTTGTGTGTGGCATAGTGGCCTTTTTGGAGGCTGCTTTTTCTTAATTGGTGTCAGATTATGCAACGGTAAGCTGTCTCTGCTGAGTCCTCTTCTCATCAAATACTGAGTGTCAAAGATGCCTTTGGAACGTAGGCCACCCCTCCTCTCTGCTTGTGAGCCCAGTAATGGCTGCTCTTTCCTGCAGCTGTGCAGACTGGGCCCTGTTAGGACACAGGCTGCTGAGGGCCGAGCACTGAGGATTTCATCCTCACTGCCTGCACTTGTGCTGCACAGGTCTCAGTCCCGCCAGGCGCACTGGACTGCTGGGTGTTTCTGAGCTGTCTGGAGGTGCTGCAGAGGATAGAAGGTTGCTGTGACCGGGCACAGATAGACTCCAACATCGCGCACACGGTGGGGCTGTGGAGCTATGCCACAGAAAAGGTACCCGTTTCCTTCCAGTGCTTGTGTTGTCCTCGAGTGTGCTGCGTGACAGGTGACCTGGCCCCTGTGACCTTGAAGCATATCCAGATGCAGCTGTGGAGGTCACGGCCTCTGCTGCTTACTGATCATGGTACAAGGGCCTCTGTGCCAGGCTGGGTGGGTCAGCCGTGCTCGTGGGCATGCGTGGCAGGGGCTGTGGGACTGGATTTGAATTTTTGTGTTTAAATTTATGAATTGTCTGCTGACTCTTATGGCAAGGTAACTGAAATTTGGATTTATCTCTTATTTTAAAGAGCAAAAAATAAACAAAACCAAAAGCAATAATACAGTTTCAAAACAGGATAAAATGAAATTAATAGTTAATATATTACCTATTGTTGTCTTCAAAGTAGTTGCTCAGATTACAAGATTTAGTCATGCAAAATTTAGCAGCCAGTATAAGCACCATCCAATCCCTTCAATGAACTAAAAGAAATTAGTAGTAAAATTATATTAGCTATCTTGTATATATATATTTATATATGCATATATGTATATATTTGTATATATATTTATATGTATATATAAAATTTGGGTTTATCACAACAGCTGAAGTCTTTGGGCTACCTATGTGGACTTGTATCCGAAGAAGGACCTAACTCCGAAGACCTGAACAGGACTGTTGACCTTTTGGCAGGCCTGGGAGCCGAACGGCCTGAAACAGGTACTGCTGTGGCTGGAGTATGTGAGACGCGCAGGGGGTGAAAACCCTCCCGCCCAGCGGACTTCAGGGACTTTGTCTTGGTAGCGCTGCTCGGACTCGAGCATTGCTGAGGGCTGTGGGAGTAATCCAGGCTGTTGCAATACATGTCATAATGAATTCTGAGAAGTCTGCTCTCAGTGGTCAGAGCAGAGTTTTTTTAATGAAGGATTTAGTGTTTCACAAGTACATTAATAGGAAAACAGTAGACATAATGATGTAGTTTCCATTGGTGTGGCTGTGTTTGAAGTGCCAACAAGATTGAGATGAGAGCCAGGTGTGGTGGCACGCCTGTAGCTCCAGTACCCTAGTAGACTGAGGCAAGAGGTTCATAAGTTTGAGCCCAGCCTGAGTAACTTAGCGAGACTCTGTCTCAAGATTAAAAAAATTTAAAAAGGACTGGGAATGTAGCTTAGTACAAAAGTTCTGGGTTCAATCCCTAATACTGCATTTAAAAAAAAGTGAGGTCATCCCCCTGCAGTGTTGGAAGGTGAGTATGACCCCTTACACCCATGGCTGTGCGTGATGCAGGTGAATAAGGTCTCTTTTCTCTTTCTGTTAAAGCCAACACAGCTCAGAGTCCTTATAAGAAACTCAAGGAAGCGCTGTCATCAATGGAAGCTTTTGAGAAGCACTACTTAGTAAGTGTTGCGAGCCCTGTCCGTCAGCCTGGGGCGCAGCTCTGCCCACCTCCGGAGGCTTTGCTGTTCGGCAGGCCTTTGACCCCGTCCCTGGCCCTTGCTAGGTCCCTCTGTATGCTAGGGAATTGTGGACAAAGATAGGGCGGTTGTCCATCAAATACTTGTTAGTACCCCGTGCCACAGTTAGGCATGAATACCTCTTTGAATACCTGTGACTTCAAGAACTAGAAATTGTGAGAGAGGAACATGAGTATGTTAATTTGTAAAAAAGGGACCATGTGGACTCGTACAGAGAGCTCCATGTCAAAAGCTTCAGATTAGGGAGATTCCAGATGGTGGCGTGGGTAGAATCGTGGTTGGTTAGCCCCAACAGCACCTGAGAGGTGGGGGTTCCTGTCACACAGACAGTGTGGACGATGTCAGAGCACCCACATGCAGAGTTGCCTTGAGGAGTTACATATTCGATGCTGGGCGAGTTCAGGGATTTCTCTTACTAACATGCTTCATGATATATGCACATCTTGCTGGCTTTGTGGACGTTACATACTACAGAAATCACAAAAACAGATGTCAAGTAAAGAATGTTATGCTAGTGATGTCTTTTGCTTCATTTTGGGGTAAATAAGGTGTAGTGTTAAAAATTCAAGTACATAATTCTGCCTTTCCCCCCCTTTTCCACAGGATTTGTCCCATGCTACCATTGAAATGTATACAAGTATTGGGAGGATCCGGTCTGCCAAATTCGTTGGAAAAGATCTGGCAGAATTTTACATGTAATTGATCTTAAACTTTTCATTGAGTTTTAAACATTTCACGCATGTATTGGGAGAAGTTGTATGTATGGAGTTAATGTAAAGTATACATAGATTTGTGGATTGAAAAATGTAAAATCTGAACTCATCATGATTTTTTTCATTTTTTCTGAAATCCAAATGGAGAGTTTTCAGTTGTTACCTTGAACAACTAATATTGGTCTTTGAAGTTTTCATATTTAAGTTTATTTAATTTTATACACACAAAATATTACAATTCCATCATGAGGAAGGATTTCAGAATCTACCCCCAAGGGCAAGTTCAGCTGAATGCATGTAGTGTTTTCTAGTTGATGACATGGTTCTTAGCAGGGTTGTAACCAGCAAGGCCGGGAATGGGAAACAGCCATGTAGGCTGCATATACGTGAAGAGGTGGCTGGCGGTGGTGTTGTGAGGGACTTTCCAGAGGGTGGCAGGGTGAGGGGTAGCATGTGGAGGAGCGGAGTGAGGGAGTGGCCTAGGGATTGCTGCAATGTGTGTCCAAGTAGTGTGAAGACTTCACTGGGGTTTGATACCAGAGAAAAAGATCTAAAATTTAGCTTAATTTCAGTGTTTGATGAGATCAGCTCATTGGGCCAGGGATATAGCTCAGTGGCACAGTGCCTGCGTAGCAAATGCAAGGTCCTGGGTTCTTCTCCTGGTCCAACAGCAACAACAACAAAAAATCAGCCTATTGATGGGAAGAGATCCTGGCTGGCAGTATGTTTGCTGTTTCGTATTTATTTACATGTTCTCAAAAAAAAGATGTGTGTTCAAAATGAGATCTTAAAAACTATAATAAAGTGATTTAAGTAGATAAATCAGAAAGAAGAATCTGTTTGAAGGGACATGGGTTGCTGGGAAAAATTCTCAGACCACCTAGGGATTGCCTGATTCTCTCGTGGGTGTGGCGGAAGGCTGAGGAATTCTCGAGTGTCACCAGTCCCAAGTTCTGTGGGAGGGCAAACACAGGCCACCTGTCCTAAGGAGAAGTTCTCTTTGTCATTGCCATTGCCAGGAGGAAAAGGTCTCCGCAGAAGGCTGAGAGCTACCTTCAGGGAGCTCTGAAAAACTACCTGGCTGAGGGCTGGGCCCTGCCTGTTACGCACACACGAAAGCAGCTTGCCGAATGCCAGAAACACCTCGGGCAGGTTGAGAAGTATCCTTCATGGCCCACATTTTCATCAAGTAGGAAAATTGCTTTTCTTTTTTTTAATTAAGTTTATTGGTACAATTTAGATATATACAGTGATCACATTCATCATAGGGAATTTGTACCGGTACACACTTTTTTTTGTAACAGCATTGTTCACTACTGAATATTTAATAATGCTCATAATATTGAGAAAATCCTATATTACACGTAACTGTAAAATATGACAATGCCTCATTAATATTTTGTAAATCTAAGTTTGACTTTCTAATGATGAAAAATAAAAAGCCCTTTTGGCCACTCTTTGAAGGCTGGGGGAATTTAGGGAGCCTTTTGTCCAGCATCCTTGGTGCCAGTTCCTCCCTCCAGGCCCCTTAACTCCAGTTCAGCTACCTGCAGACCAGCAGCCTTCTGGCCAGCGATCATCACCTGACCGAGGAGGAGAGGAAGTACTTCTGCCAGGAGATACTTAGCTTTGCCGGGGGGCCTGCAGACAGCCCGGGTGAGTTGCGCTTCCCACTTTACTGTGAGCATGCAAAGGCTGAGCCAGAAAGATCGCTGTGAGTTTGAGGTCAGCCCTGGCTATATAGTGAGACCTTGTCTCAAAAAACCCCACAAAAACCTAAAAAAAAAAAGTGGACATTTTCACAAATTACATAAAAGTAAAAACAATATTACAAAGCTTACCAGCTATCTGGAGTCAACTTTTAACACTTGGATTAGTTTGGTATGTAGCAAGCATGCATCTCTCTTTGGCCGTTTTCTTTTTG
This sequence comes from Cuniculus paca, assembly GCA_004365215.1. NCBI lineage: Eukaryota > Metazoa > Chordata > Mammalia > Rodentia > Cuniculidae > Cuniculus > Cuniculus paca. The sequence continues at coordinate 13,423 of RJWT010034761.1, forward strand.
CTGAACTTCAAGGAAATGCCACTCCCCCAAATAGCTTAACAAACATCTTCTAAAAATGACAGGTGGTCTCCTAACCACCCCTAAGGGGTTCATAGAGTTCTGATATCACCTACTAAGAGGTTCATATTCGATTTCCCTAACTGTCAAAAAGAAGTGTCTGGAAGTTTTTTTAATAGAGGTCAACAGGGACTTCA
>RJWT010034762.1:0-13615 GCA_004365215.1 Cuniculus paca
TGTGCATCAGGAGATGATGAGAGCTCACAAGGAGAAAGGAAGATGAGACTCCCAAGGTTGAATAAGAGGCAAAGGTCCTATCAGTAGATTTATTCCTCTTCCTTTCATGATAATACTCTACTATGAATGTGTGTGTCCCTCCAAAATTTGTATGTTGCAAGTTGAAGTGATGATGTAAGGAGGTAGGGCTTCTGGCAGGTGATAAGATCATGAGGGTCAGTTCTCATGAATGATTAGTGCCCTTATAAAAGGTCTGGAAGGAACTAGTAAGGTTCCTTTGCTCTTCCATTTTCCACCATCTTGAAAGTAGAGAGAAGCCCTCATGAGACACTAAATCTTCTGGCATCTTGTTCCTAAACTTCCAAGCCTCCAGAAACATGATGATATAAATTTCTGTTTTATATAAATTATTCAGTCTCAGGTGTTTTGTTATAGCAGTAGCAACAGAATAGAATATACCCCGAGGCTTATCATGAGACATGCTGCTTAGTGAAAGGGAAGGAAAGAACACTGAGCTGGGAGAGGCCTGTGAAATGCTGCAATGAGAAAACAATGTTAGCATGTAGCTTAAGTAAAATATGCTTTTATCATAGGTTGGGGACACCCAGAACCTGCTCCTGTGATGTCAGCATACCAGTCATCACCAGGAATCTTTAGTGGTTCACCTTAATGTGTTTGAGGGATTACAGACTTGTTAAGGCATTCAGGAGCACAACCAAGTACAATTTCATTGAATGAAGTCTGCAGATCCTCTCTCACTCAGTCATTCCTGTACAAATTCCAGGATGATCTTCATTTGTGATAATGTATACAAAAAATCAAATATATATTAAACTATTAGAATGATGCTCTGTGATTGAGAGAATGGGGAGATGAGTATGTGAATGAAGAACAATGAAAAAATACATAAAACAAGAGTAGAACATTGCATAGAGAAATATAAAAATTATAATTTACTCAGCTTATAAAGAAGAAATTAAAAATAAGAAATCTTGTAAGTTTCTGAGTTAGTTTGGACTCTATAATTTGCACATTCTTCAGTGATCCAATGGTCCCTATGCTAATATGGGAGGGATTTTGGTTGAATTAAAAAAGAAAACAGAAATAATAAAAAAATGCACATTTTCTGCATCAATCCCTCAATTGTGTCTTTCATAAATCCCTGTTGGTTCACATGGAAACTCAACAGTTCTTACATTTTTCTCTTGAATGCTCCAAGCCATGTCCTTCATGGCATCCTTTTGTAGACTTTGCTCTCTTTAAATTTCAACCATCAGTTCTTTTTTCTCTCTTACTTTTATCAGAGGAATTCACCAACAACTTGCTGGAGACCAACATCATCTGTCCAAGATAAGGTTCTTGATTTCATGCAGCAGAAACTAGCCTTATTGTCTTTAGTAAAATAAGGGGATTTAGTAAAATAAGAACATGGGAGTCAACAGAATGCAATGAAGACTACAGGAGTGAGGTTGGAAAATAATCAGAAACCAAAGAGTTCCTGGGTGCTGAACTGGAGGAAGACTCTGACCTGATGCTCCCATAGCTACTGCCTCTGACTGCTATAGGACATTGTTGCTGGAGACCTGACTATACATGAACGAATGTGGTAATGAGCCTCAAAGATAGTACCTGATGATTTCCATCCTCAGGCTCACATACCTTTGCTTACTCTCTACTTGCATCAGATGGGATTTTCTTGTGTATAAGATATTATGGAAGTGATTATGTGTGCCTCTCTAGGCTAGGTTATAAAAGACATTGTGTTTTCTGTCTTTATTTTTCTTATATCATTTGGTTTTGACCTATGGCATAAGGTGACCTAGAAATCCTGTAGAAAGTTCTTGTGCAAAAGAACAGAGATCTTCTCCCAAAAGTAAGTGATAAATTGTGGGATCCTGCCAACATCCTTTTGAGTGAACCAACTTGGATGTGGATCCTCTGGCCCAGTCAAGTCTCCTGGTAACTGCAGATCCAGCTGACACCTTGGCTGCAACCTCATGGGTGATTCTGACAGAATATCCAGTTGTTACTCCCAAATTCCTGACCAACAGAAACTATGAAAACACATATACATTGTATTAACCCACTCAATTATGGGGGCATTTGTTACACATTAATAAGCAACTAACACAACTCCCCTTTACCCCTGCATTATACGCACCATATTGAAAGACTCAAGAGAAATGTCTAATTTACTGAATGCATCTCATGGCTTCCTTCTAGGGGGCAAATAGAATAAGAATATTCCCCCTTGTTTCTTTAGGGTTGACATGGCACTATACCACACTAATACTGCACACAAAGGAAAGCTTTCAACTAGGAATATAGTTGGAATTTGGATAGTCAAAAACATGTGTCATTTCTTTGTATCTTAACTCTTACAGTATCTCTATTCTTCTCATCTAACTTGTAAAAATCATCCTTTTTCCCCTTTCTTTCATATCACCAGTGAGAATGCATCCTTTTTTCCTTCCTAAGCTAACCTTGAGTTCTACTCATCCTCTTGGCGTCATTCCTCCACTGGCTTCACATTTTCCACTCAGCAGTAACCTTCTTTATGGCTCACAACTTTTAATGTTCTCTCTGTGTGCAAACATATTGGTTCTCCCATTCTGGATAATCTTTCCTGTTTTTTTCTCCCTAAATAGTCACTGTATCAGTTAGAGTTCAGTAGAGGAACAGATTTACTAAGGAGGCTGACAATGGCTGCCTGTGGAATCTGGGCTGGAAGAATGCAAAGTGGCTCTCTGTGTACTGGAGAGTGGGAGGATCCGGTCAAAAGTTGAAGGCCTGGAGCTCACTGCAGAGTCTTGTATGAGTCCATGTTGGAAAGCAAAGGTTCTATGCTGGTAAGCTGAAGAGTCTGCACTTGGAGCCTAAAAGAACTAGAGATGAATGTGCAAAGGCTATGGCAGAGACTGGAGCTCCTCTGCAGAAGCAAGAAGACTTCCTTCTCTTTTCCCTTTTTATTCCATCCAGGTTACATGCCTATTGGTTGGTGACTCTTACATCCAAGGTGAGATTTCCCTCCTCATTTTGTGGCCAACATGTCAGTCATTCACACATACACCCAGAACTGTGTTTCATTACTCTGGTAGTTGTTTCCTAATGCATTCAAGGTGACACATCACCATTATTTATCATAGTCTCTGTCTGGCTCAGGAAGCTTTTACACCCTTTCATAATTAACCATTCAGAGCGCAGCCTACATTGGTGGGAGGATGTGAGATGGGGACTGAGGCATGTCTAAATGACCCAAAAGCGAGGTCCGTGTGCTCTGGAGAAATGAAGCAGTGGCGATAGGACAACTGTAGATTTCTTGCTGGTACCTTGCTCACTCCAAACATTCCAGCTTATAATGGTCAAATTTATAGAGAAAGGCATTTAAAGCACAGATGGGACTACTAGAGACATCATATTATCATAAACTATTAAGTTACTAGATCATAGATTTTCTGAGCACAAGGACTGTGCCTTGCTGCTATTATGTTTCAGTGCTGAGCACAATACTTCAAATTAAGAAGATATTTTGTGCTCAACAGATCCATGTGTCAGAGGATATGTTGAGGAAAGTCTAAGTTGGAGTTGGAATCCCAGGGCTCCCTGGTATTCATTGTTTTCTGATCTGGCCTCTTGGAGCATTTGTAATCTTACTATGGACCAAAACTTGATATAGAACCTTTCAATGGAGATTCCATGAAAGGTTGAGACAAGACTGGAGCAGCAAAAGAGAAACAGAGTACAGATAATCCACTTCTAAGATACAGCCATTCACCTTCACTTATGGTTGACAGTGCAATGCTTTCCTGAGTCCATGCAGTGAAGACCATCAATAATCAATACCTTATAGGGACACAGGGTTGGATTTCCTGACTCTGAAGACAGAGGTTGGGGCTCAAGCCAAAGCTGAGACTGAGTTTTCTTTTCTAAGCTTCAGCCTCCAAACTCTGGTTCCCATCGAACCCTGTCTTTGTCCTAGGATTAACTTCAGAATGGTCTGATTTGGGAAAGACCATTGCATTCACAAGAGAGTGGTCTTTCAGATGCTGTGTTAGTTCCTGTGATGAGATAACTGACATAAACAACTTAAGGGATTGTCTTAGTTTCTTTTCTTGTTGCTGAGACAAACTACCTAATGTCCAAAGTTAAGGAAGAAAAAGTTTATTTGGCTGACAGCTTGTAGCAATTTCAGTCCACAGTTGCTGGCTCCAAGGCAGGGTAGATGGCAGACAGGAATTGCAGAGGAGAAACAGTTCACAGCAGGCAGAAGGTAGCAAAGGAAGGAAGGGTTGACCACAGCTCTTTCTATCTCTTACATCTTATCCAGGCTACTTAGGGTGGGTATCACTCACATCCTTAATTGTAGTGCCCTTGATCCTAGCATTGCACCATGAGTCAATCTCAGTGTCACACATTCTAGATCCAGTCATCTGTGAAAAAGCCCCACTGATGACTGCATGAAGCTTTGGTAGAACATCTAGACACATCCATAACAAGGATGAAAGATTTAGTTTGGCTTATGATTTCAGAAGTTTCAGTCTGTGGTCTGCTGCCACTATTGCTTGTAGACATGTGGAAAGTCAGAAGCATCATGGAGGAAGGGCATGCTAAAGGAAAGCTATTCACCTCATGGCAGCAAAAAAAACAGAGGGAAAGAGTCAGAGAGGAAGGGGCCAGGGACAAGGATTGCCCCAGGGGTCCCAATTTCTCAAACTGGGACCCACCTCCTAAAAACCCATTCAGTTGTGAACCCATCAATGGATTAATCTCCTAAGGGATTGTTATGTCTTATGTCTAGGTGCACCCCCCTTCCAAAGCCTCATGTGCTCATAGGCAGGGCTTTTCCAGAGGTGACTGGATGTAGGTGTGTAATGCTAGGATTAAGTGTGCGAGTGCTTCCTGCCCTAATGGTGGGGAGCCTGGATAAGATATAAAATATAGAAAGAGCCTTGTTGCTTGTAGTTTGTTGCCCTTTGGTGCCTGCCTGCCATGAACTGTTTGTTCTCTGTGATACCCCTCTGCCATGTCACTCTACCTTGGAGCCAGATGGCTATGGACTGAAACCTCTACACTGTAAGCTAAATAAACCTTTACTCCTTTAATTTTGGATGTCAAGTATTTTGTCTCAGCAGTGAGAGAAATATAACTAAGACAGGGATTAACTCATTGATGAGGTCAGCATCCTCATGATGCATTCACTGCTCTAGGCCCCATGTCTGAACATTGGTGCATGTCGTCAAGCCTTCAATGCATGAGTCTCTGGGGGACACTTCATGTTTAAACCATAACAGGTGCCTTCATGTAAGAAGGTGACACAGCAATGTGACCATCTGAAGATGAATGGTGCTGAGACTCATTGTGATGGTGAAGCAGAGCCAAAAAGGACTTCAGTCTAGAGAGTAGGAAGTGAAACTGGGTGTGATTTGAACTTTTTCTCTTTTCCTGTATTTTTTTCCTTTTATAGTCTTTCTATTTTTTTCTCTTGCCTTTTTTATTGAAGGGAGATATCTCCCATGTATTAAAATTGTTAGAATGAGAACTCCAGTTACTAAGTTAGGAATGGTATTAGTGGTATTTTTTGAGGGCATCTACGCATGATGAATTCTGCAGCAACACTCTCATTCATTCTCTCTTTGTGTTTCTTACTTCTTTGTCCTCAACCTCATAGGTTTGAACTTCCAACCCTATCAATACCAACAGAATCATTAGAAATCTATCCATATACACAAAACCTCTTAGTTCTTGGCTTTTCTTTTCTCTCTGTAACAGTGGAACCATGGATCTCTCTACCCACTGGCTCCTCCAGCATTTCCAACACACGGGGACTCTCTCCAATGTCTCCTTCTGTCATTTAATTCCTTAAATGCAGACATTCTCTGCCATTCAGTTTTCAGTAAGCTCATCTTCCCTTACTTCCCTTTTCTAAGTCTATCCATACCAATTGTCTTGTTTCTCATTCTAGGTAGCTGACTCCCAAATATGTAGCTTACTGCTCCCTTCCAAATGCTAGACCCAAACTTGCCATATCCAAGGGTATCACCATGTGAATATGTTTGTGAAACAAAGTCATCCAGTGTGACTAGAATATTGAGGAGGAGATAGAGAAAGAAAATAAGTAGTAGACACCAAGAGATGGTAAACACTACTCATACCTCTGTCAGAGCTCAGTTACATTACATTATCTAGCACAAGAGGGAATTGGTTATTGCAAAACCACTCTAAGGAGTAATAGTCAACCCTCATAAGAGTCCAGCCACTGACCTGATCACAAAGCTATCTATACCCTCAGCCCAGCGTAGAATTTCTAAGCTGTCAAATAAGGAAATACTCTCAAATTTGAAAACAGCTAATTCCAGAAGATCCTATCTTTCCCTAATCATCAACAAAACCTTGACACTTTGTACCCCATCGCGGTTCCTGTTGAACCCAGTTCTGAAACAAAGGCTCATGTGAGTTGACCTGATCTGTGGAGTCAAAGTCATATTCAGAGTTTTGCTTACAAGAAATCTTGGGAAATGTATTATTTCAATTTCAAATTCTGCCTTCCATGACACCTTGGGATAAAAGCTAGTCCATGGCCTCTTCTATGTTATATGCATTAGGCAGGAACCTTTCTACTGTATGTGGCAGGAATTCAACTTTATCCAACTTTCATTTAAAAATAAGTGTAACAGGGCTGGGGATTTAGCTCAGTAGCTCAAGTGTTTGCCTGGTAAGTGCAAGGTCATGAGTTTGATCCCCAGTACCAAAAAAAAAAAAAAGTGTAATTGACTCATAATGAATATGAAGGAAGGGCAGGAACCACTCTGGCTTCAGGGACAGATGACACTTAACCTTTCTTATGGTTGATACATTGTGTCAACTTGAGAAATTTAGAAGTTTAACTGAGAGACTCAGCAGGGAGCCAAGGTTCTTACTTTACAAATATCCTCATCCTGTGCAAAGGAGGGCAAGGAGATTTTGTGAGTGCTACATCTGCTCTGGAGTGGGGGTGGCCTATGTACTACTTAAGGGTAGAGAAGAGGCTTGCACCTCTGGCTTTTGCTCTGGCTGCTGCCTTGAAGTGTTGCGCCAGTGCCATGCCAACTGCCTTGGAGTCAGCTGATTATGGACTGAAATCTCCAGAAACTGTAAGCTAAATAAACCTTTCCTTGCTTCACTTTGGGTGTCAGGTGTTTGGTCCCAGCAACGAGAAAAAGTAACCAAGACAACCTTCCTCTCTTGTTTTTCCCTATTGTCTGCCTCTGCTTTCTCTCTGTTGTTTTCATCTTCCCTGTGGAAGATTCTTTCTCCTTGAACTTAGAGATGTGGCCTTATACTCCTAGACATCCTTCTTTTCCTGTTGCACCATTACAGAGGTAAGATGAGGCACTACCTTTTAAAGATTCAACCACTTGTCAGCATCATCACTTAAACAGCTGAACTTCCAATTCTTAAACTCTCAAGGGACACATGCAAACTGTGTCCAAACCATAGCACACATCTACCTGTATACCCATATACCATGAAAACAGGATTTTATGGTTGGCAATCCCTTTTAAAAAAATTCTCATTTTGGTGATGAGTGAAAAACAGGTCCCCAAAGGAAGGGACTGACAACATAATCATAGCCACTAAGAAAATTATGTAGGGTCAGAATAATTCTCATGTTTGCATCTAGTACAATCTGATATGGCTTTTTGTTCAAACTTGAATATGATAGAGAACTAATGCAGAAACTTAAGCAAAAATGATATGATTAAATGATATTTTTTAATCAGTTGCTAAAAGGACTGAGATAATGAATATACATGATGCACATGATGCGGTAAGATATATAGTATGAAGTCGGTGCTTGCTTTGGTTTGTATTTCCCCAGAAGCTGCTCCCCCAATCCTGAAATTAAGACTTAAGTACGTGTCATCTATTTGAGAAGTGCGCGGGATACGAGTCCTGGAGTAGAGAAGGAAAAGAGGCCAATAAAGGCTGAGTTATTAAGCCACTACCACAGCAGTTGCCCAGAGTTTAATCCCATGAGGAAACTCTTGGAAGCAGTACAAAACATATACCTCCGAATTATCCCACCTGAGGGGCAAAGGAACTGTGATATTTATATAGTAGCTCTTGAGAGTCATTGGCTGAGGATTGCTTGTAAGAGGTTCTTCCTCAGCACGGCTAGTCAGCTGCGCATGGGAGCAGAGTGGCCTTCTGAGGTTCCAGCCTGAGCACAAAACACCCAAAGGGCATAGGCAGAGCCCGCAATGCTTGATATGTGTTAGTTCTTCAGCTGCTCTCCACCACTCCCTATTGGCTTAGAAGCCCATAAATATAGGAGACACACACATCTTATCTATTCTAAAATCTTCCGCAGAACATAGCACACATAGTCATGGTCAATTCGATCTTTGCTTAATTAATGACATTGCAAGGTAGCTTTCACCTGATGGTCTATTGATACTGTCTCCATATATCTTAGAATTTCTGAGGCAGAATGAATTTTGAGTCATTATATTTTTGTCCATTAAGTATTTAATATAACATAATCCGATTTTTATGCTCTTACCATACTTCTTATGCAGTTGGATTCATAAATAAATTAAAAAGTCTCTATTAAACCACTAGCCCTATATATGTATGTCTCTTTCAACTTTGTCTTTATAAGAAGCTGTCTCCAAATTGAGGGAATTTGGAGACTCCTGATGCGCAAATTCTTATTAGCTTGCTTGCCTGACTCAGCATAGTCATCTGCCAGCAATAATAACCTGCTCCCTGTGCACTCAGGCTTCTCCAGTAGTTGGCCAATGAGAATCGGGCTTCATGTTTTATTGAAACTCCCTTTCTCTGAGGGGAGGCATGGAAAGTCTTGTATAAATCTGTTGCACAATTCCATTTTCCAGGTCAGACCAGCTGGTTTCACAAAAGGAACTGTCAGAGCTACGAGTGCCAGATAAGCAGCAAGTTCTGAATTTTTTTTTTTTACTATCGCTATGCAAATAGCCAATTTGTATTGAAGCCTGGCTCTGATCCCAGGTCAGCAATATAGACCCTGATCTTAGGCACTTAGATTTTCGGAACTCTCTTCCCCATTGTTGCAGGTTTCTACTCATTAGCGCAATATCTGTCCTAACTCAAATACAATCCATGCCATTATTAATTACCTCCTTAGGAATTTTCCCCACACAGAACCACAGGTACTGTGATAGTCTGCTTCATCTAATTGGGCCCCTTATATACTTACAATAGAATTTATTGTATCTCATTACAAGTGAGTCCTGGTTGGTCCTATGCAGTCCATTTAACTTTCAACTCTTGCTAGCCTTGACTAGATTCCCACCCATCATGCCCTCCAATCTTGTACTGATCTTCCACTATGCTTGGAACCAAAGTTCCACCAGTGAAGACAATTGGGATGCTGTCAGAGTGGGTCGTTTTTGTGGACATTTCTTAAATTTGGAACTCTACCTTGCTATTCAGATCTCTAGACCACTGGATACTGATGCCATCCTTCTGTGTCTCTGTAGATGGGAAAATCAACATCCAGCCATGGGTTGTTGGTATATCTTGGGGATCTAGACCTGTGTGGAGATCCAGTTCTGCTGTGCCTTTGACGGCTTTCCTGACATAGCCATTTCGATGTCATCTCCATTTGAAATTGGTGGCTAGCTGACAAGATGAAGCTATTTTTGAATGTTTTAGGACTCAATGACATGTCATTGTTTCCTGTTATAATTTGGATATAAAATGTCTCCTAAAGGTTCGTGTATTGACGGCTTGGTCCCCAATTCAACAATGTTCAGAGGTAGGGTTTTTGGAAAGTGACTGACTCATGGAAGCTTTAATTTTATCAGTGGATCCATCCATTGATGGATTTATAATTTGATGACATCATTGGGAAGTGACTGAAAATAAGACAGTAGGACTTATTTGACAGGAATGGGTCATGGGGGTGTACCCTTGGGGACTATATCTCATCTCTGGCCCCTTTCTCTCTGGCTTTAGCGCTCTCTATCTCTCTCTCTCTCCTTTCTTTCATTTAAAGAGGCCAATCCTAGTTTACTCTTCATGGTTCCATTACTTGCTGTATGCTCTTTTTAAGCTCCCTTACTTTAGCTCTTTAATGCCTCAGGTGAATTAGCAAAGTTATCATCAAAGAACCTAAAGCTTTGGTCAATAAGCAGCCAATCCAGGAAACCTAAGAATCCATTTCTGGGATTGCATATACAATCTTGAAAAAGTCCTAGTCAATGTCTTACTTGGAGTCTGGAAAGGAAGGAAGGGTCACACAATTTCCATTTAAATGAGAATCTCCCTTGGAATCCCCAAACTCAGAAACCTCTCTGCTGGCCTCCTGCTGTTTGCTTCCTTCCATGCATCCTTTTTGGAGGAGAGTCAATAGCATGATAATTCTCTAAACATATTATTGCAGCACTTCTAGCAGATTCTCTCTTCTAGGAATGTCACAAATGAATTACCATGCAATTTTGGCATGAGGCCTCAGCCAGCAGGAGGTAATTATTTAAAAAATTTCTAAGCAGATCAGATCGGTGTTTCACAAGTTACTGGCCAAGAATTTTCAGAAAGTTATGCAGCCTTCCTTGCTACAAATGTGTTATTGACCAAAATGTGTACACAGTACATCTTCCTCAGGTCCCTATCCTTAGCTCTATGGGTTTTGTTAGGACACCAGTTCATACCCATTTGCTGTTATACAATTGGATAATTTCAACTATCAAAACTGTAAAGAGATGTTTGATCAGACCAAATCAGTAAATTTCTTAATTAGACAGCAGAGACTCCTTGCCCCCCTTGCCAGCTGGAGTGAACTGCACCTATTTGTGACACAACTTCATCATTTTGCCTTGCTGTCAAGGCCATGTTTCAGGAGGAAATATGTTCTCTTGGCTACGTTACATGTATGCTATCCAAATTTGGCATCTCAAACTAAAAGAAAGAGGCTTTGCTGAATTGGAACATGTAAGAATATATGTCATGCTTAAAATACATTAGCAATCAGCGAGTGGGGAGATTCTGCCACATATGATTCGAATTCTTCACAAAATCATTTGTTTATGAAAATAATGGACTCCGCCTTCATTAGTTTGCACATCAAATGGGCATTCAAAAATACTTAGCCTGAGGGAAAGAAGAGTAAGCACAACATCAATGTATCTCAGTGCCAGTTTTTGTTGTTTATGTTTTTTTGAACTGTCAGACTGTTGGAGATGGTTCTATATCCAAGGGACAGGTCCGCTCAGAGCAGCAAAGAGTTTATGTCACTTAGAAAATAACTCCACAATCTTATGTCTTTTCATCAGGTGTTTCTCCTGCTGTCTAAATTAAATCTTTTCTGGAAAGTTTTGTTTCACTTCTCTTATTCATTATCAAAAGACATGTCTCTCAGTGATGATATTCATCTACTATAGGACTTTTACTAAATGAAAAGTGCAAGTTTATTTCCATAGTTACTTTATTTATTGTTGAGACAAAATACCCAAAACCCAAAGTTAAAGGAGGAAAGGTTTATTTAGCTCACAGTTTGTAGAGGTTTCAGTCCATAACTGGCTGACTCCAAGGTAGGGAAGCATGGCAGAGGGGCAATGCAGAGGAAAAACAGTTCATGCCAAGCATGGGGCAGTAAAACAACAAGCTGTGAAGCTGCAGTAGTCTGCCTTTTCCTTTTATCCCTTCCAGGCTACCTCCCCTTGGGGTGTTGCCACCTACACCCAGGGTGGGCCTTCCCATTATCTACATCCAGAACTATGCCAAACCAGTCAGTAGATTAATTTAGTAATCACACACCCTTAATCCCAGCATCACACACCCTAGTCCCAGTCACCTCAGGAAAGTCTTACCTATGACTGTATGAGGCTTTGGGGGATCTCTAGACATAGGCCATAACATTTCCATAGTGAAGATCCAACAGAAAAACATTTTTAAAAACTCATGGGGAAAACACTTGAGAAGTTTTGACCTATACTCTTGTTTAAAAGGAGCTGCTCACTTTGATTTTATGAATGTTGAGTAGAATGTTGAGTAGAAATTCTGCAGAATTATCTCTGTGAGAGATTGATGTGATCTGATATCCAGGCATGCATCTCTCAACGTGGACCACCTTATTGGGAAAGTTTTGTTGTTATTGTTTGTTTGCTTCTATTTTCTCTTTTTTCCTGTGTGTGAAAATATAGTCCTTATTCATTGAGATACTAATTTAGCTTACTTTCTATTGTTTTTTCAGCCAATGAGAATAAATGCATGTTATTAACACAAAAAACCTAAGCTGTGATAGTAAACATATATTCATATCTAAAGTACATGAATAGATTTGTAGTTTCTTGCCTCCAGCATTCTGGGATGCTGCCTCGGTTGCCTTCAATGCATCAAGAATCAGTCCTCATCATCCTTCACTGTCATGTCAGATAGGTCAGGATCCCTGAGCTACTTTGTCTGACTGTCCACACCATGGCTCGATGTTGCACAGTCCTGGGTCCTTAATTCCACAGAGCAGTGAATATGTCACTACTACTGCAGAGAAGATCACTTCTGGGACACCCTGGGCAGTGATGCTTTTGTAGAAGAAAGGAGGAAATATAACTTCTATCTACCTTTTTTTTCTCAAGTGAGGGCATTGTTGGTGGGAGGAAGGGCTGAGGACATGGTTAGCACTTGGATCTTGTTAAGAGTTCATATCCACAACTATCTTCTCACCCTTGAGCCCTTTCATTGCTATGCAAGCAGGCCAGTGCTGTGCATCTCATTGGGCTGGGATGAATTCTTTTTGCTTCATCTCAGGGTAGCCCTGCAGAAGAGCCACAGAAGTCAGAGGATGCCCTTGGTGCTGTAGTGCTGTAGCAGCTCCACATTCTGTGTGTAGGTACACTGCCACACTCAGTGGGGAGGGAACTGCGATTGAAACTGACAGCATGTCCCAGCTGGGTGGCTCAGATCCCAAAGTGTTACCAACTTCTGTGAATCAGTCCTTTCAGTCCACATACACTGCTCCTTTTCTCCTTGAGGGCACACACAGCACCATGGTGGCTGGGTTGGGCTGGCTTCCCAGACAGCTGCAAATTGCATCTGGAGCCATCAACTTCCCGCCTTTCTTTAGTTCTCAAGCTATGTCTGGTTTACAGAGACAGTCTCCTCTCTCATCGTCCCAATACCCATCCCTAGTTCTTACTTCTGATGGGAACCTCCTCATTGCATTGGGCATCTCTGATTGTCTCCTACCTACTTACTTGAACAGGTTCCAGTTGTTAGTACCAGGACAGTCTTTAGCCCCTACTTATGTCAAAGACAGAAGAGAAGAAAGAGCATTAATTAACTCCACATGCCTGATATATTCAATATCACTTCTGCTGTTGGCAGTATCCTCACAGACCAAGATTTTCTGTTATCTTCCTTCACTTTGGAGAAATAATCTTGCATTTCACAGCTTGCCTTTTCAGATTTAAGGATTTTTTTTTAAACACAGGTCATGAAGTGGAGCAAATTGCATATTTTAAACTTTTTACAATTTAGTTTTAAAGTAGCTTTGTAGAGGTATAGTGGATACATAACAAGCTGCACAAATTTAACGTGTACAATTTGATAAGGTTTGGCATATGCATGTGCTTGTGAGAACACAGCCAAGAATCAA
>RJWT010034763.1:0-13615 GCA_004365215.1 Cuniculus paca
TTGCGCTTGCTAGGCAGGTGCTACACTGCTGAGGTAAATCTCCAGCCCTTAAATGGGTATCTTTTTAAATCTATCTGTCTCTCTCACGCACACACACACGCACACGCACAAAGGGTATCCTATGAGCTAGCAATTCCAATTCTGGTACTCTATCTTACAGAAATAAACATTTGCAAAAAGTACTTCAAGGCAGTATTGCCAAAAATTTTAGGCCATGTAAATGTTTGACAAAAGGGACTGAATAAATCATGGTATCACTATAGAATGCACACTCAACTATTAAAAAGCACTTTATTCATCTCTTAGCTTAGATGTTACTTCCTCTGGTTACCCAAGCCAACAGTGGTTATATAACTCTCCTATAAACTCTTTGTAAGGTCGGGGATATAGCTCAGTGGCACGGTGCCTGCTTGGCAAGTGTGAGGTTGTGGGTTTGATAGCCGGTACCAAAAAAAAAAAAAAAAAACTTCTTTGTAATTACTATACAAATGTATTTCCTTGTATTAAACTGCCTCATTCCCAAGACGTTCAGTCAAAAATCCTTCCTGAAGAACATGAGAATAAAATGAAGTATGGGCAAGCCTAGTGTAGAAGAAAAAGAGGAAAAGATAAAGGACAGAATTAATAGAAATAAACGAAAGAGAACTCATACCACACTGTACTGCCATTGCTAAAACTGGTAAGGGTAGTGATAATGGGAATAAGGGCTGAAATGAAAAGAAAAGAAATGAAACTTAAGAAGGGGGCATGAGCTCACAAAAGGAATCAAAAGACTGATTAAAGAGTTTATATATTAAGTCGACAGTGTTCCTAGAAAACCAATAAACTACTTAAGGGTAAGAAAGAGTACTCTGACCATTGTGGAGACCAGACAGAAGAATGAGGTGGCAGACTGGAAGGCATAAAGGCTGTCATGAGAAGTCCAGGAGTCTCAGGGAGGACAAAGTAGACCAATAAAGAAAAATTAGGAGGTAGAATTCATGGATTTAGTGATAGGATGCAGGGTAGAGCTCACAGGAAGAATTCACAAAAGCCCAGATAAGATGAGAGACACTTAAGAACATAATGATAAACAGAAGCCTGGCCTAAATGACATTGTAGAGGAAGTCATTATACTAATTTATTTATCACACATATTGGAGAAATCATAGCAGATGGACAAGGAGGGAGTGACAAGGAGGGAGGGAAGAAGAGGAAAAAGAAAAAAACTTGCCAAGAGAGCTAGGTTTTTATTCTTTACTGTAAATTTTACAAAACCCTATTAAATGGTTTTCCTAGGTAGGATAAAGTCATCGAACTCATTTAATATATAACTTTCTCTGCCATAAGTTAAAAAGAGAAAGATAAAAGCTGCTCAGTACCTCTGATAGTAACTTTGAAGCCATCAGACAAGTGAAGAAGTATTATGCTACTTTATTCCATACAGTACTGAGCAAGCCTGAGCAAAGGCTGACTCATGTAGTACATGCACAAATGATATCTGTTAAACGATTTGTTGTCACCAATTAAATGAAAACTCCAAAATAACACTGCCTTTTTGTGTGTGTATATGGTACTGGGGACTGAAGGCAGGACCTCACACATGCTAGGCAAGTGTTCTACCACTGAGCTACATCCCCACTCCTTTTTAAGACAGAATTTTTCTAAATTGCCTAGGTTGGCCTTAAACTTCAATATTCTTGCCTCAATTTTCTGAATAGCTAGTATTATAGGTGTGTGCCACCATATATGGCATAATACTGCTTTTTTTTTTCTTTTCCATATTTACCCTCGATAAAAATTTGAAAAAGCAAGTAAATCACTTAACAAAACTTACCTGCTACAGTGAGTTTGGCTGTTCTACTAACAATAGTTCCAAGACTATCAACAGTGGCCACACACTGATAGTAACCTTCATCAGGTTTATTGTGTTTGGAATGCACCACGTTGCTAATAAATAAAGATCCATCTGGAAGAAGTTGGCGTCGATCATCTGATACTAAATTTAAGAAAGTTCCATCTTTTTTCCATTCAATTTTTGGAGAAGGTTCAGAATATGCTGAACAATTTAATACAACAGAAGAGCCTCTAATTGACAGCGTATCCACTGGTTCCACCAGAAAATAAAATGGAGTGAATGTTCGAACACCGGCACCTACAAAAAAACAAAACAAAACAAAACAAAATTAAGCAAAACACCCTTTTATTATTTCTGTAAGAAGTCTAAAATTATTCTCAAATGATTATGCTCTTTGGGTTTGGTACATAAATATGTATAACCATCTTACTATGAAAGTCTAATAAAACTTACTGGTTACTAAGAAACCAAAACGTGACTCATTTAGATCACACACGCACACACACACAATTTACCAGAGATCAGCCTGTTATAGTATCTAATGAAAGTTTTAATTCAAATCCCACAATTGAATTTAGAAATACTTAAAATGACAAATTTTCCACAGAACAAAGAGACACAAAACTGAAATAATTTTTTGTTCGTATGGTATCTTTTTATGTTTGTTGGCTGTCTGTATTCTGTTCGTGAATTCACTGTTGCATACATTTTACCCATTTTCCTTGCAGATTAGTCATCCCATTGACTTTGATCTTCAGTCATTTTTTTTTTCCTTTTTTGGTCATAGCTATTATGCTTTGCAAATATCTTTTTCTCCATTTGATCTTGTAATTTTTGTTGTAATAAAATAAATTTTAACTATATAAAATTAAATGTGTTATATTTAGAAAGGTTTCTTTTATCCTAAAATTTTTTTAAAAACAGCTTTGTTTTATCCTATTAGTTTTATGGTTTACTTTTTTACATTTAACTTTTATCTAGAATTCATTTTGATGAAAAGCACACATGGGATCAGTTTGACTTTCCTAACTCATCAGTTCTTTGAACATAGTAAGAAAAAAGTTTAAAGAAATTTCTGCTATAAATTTTGTATCTCAGTCACAGAAAGCTTTCCAATATAAGCTTTCCTTTAAAAAAAATGTTTATCAATTTGCCTGTGAACAACTCAAGCCATTAATCAGGTATCTCCATCAGGAAAGCCTGGTCCAATAAATGATGCTAAGACTTCTTTTCAAATACCTATTCATAATTTATTTAATTATGGATTTAAGGGTGGCACTCTTTCTATGAGTGTTCTAAATAAATATGAAACATACCAGCAGAGCAAGGAAATAATATTCAATTGTTTAAAAAACTTCCAGGTACTTACAACAAGCAAATTGCAATTCTTATCAGAGTAACCACTCCCCTTCCCCAGTGCCACAATGGGGTCTTGGGAAAACTTTCAGGTGTCCGTCCCCATTTGATGACTATGAAATGCACTTGTCAAGTCTTAAAACTCTTGAAAATGATTTTAGGAATTTTTCAAAAGTAACTTGAAGTTACTTTATCATTACTATTAAAAATTATATACTGCATTAACTTATTGGAACTGTAATGAATCAAAACATAAGCAAAAGGGAAGCACAGATGAGAGACAAACTTTCTATCTTTCCTGTATAACTTATGTCTTTATTATACCACCTGAGTTTAACACAGGAATTTAAGAGATAAATGTGTTTCAGGCTGGCAGTTGAAATATGCAAATTGTTTTAAAAACATTGTAATAGATATTAACAAAAACAATTTTTTAAAAATTAGGATAAAAATTTTCCCATTTAAAAAAATACTTGAAAGATAATTACACCAATTCAAATGTTTCAGTTTAACATTCCGTCTTCCTTTTATTCTATCTTTCAAAACCATGCTCATTATTAGCCAATTTGAGGCAAAAGGTATATATCAGTGTGTTCAAAACACTGTAATAAAATTATGCTCACAGTTAAGCTTATAAATGTCTTTAAAAACCAACATATTTCAAAATGTTATAAAAATAAAGTTATAAAAATATCCACCCAAAGCTAATGAAGACATAGTGTAAAATACATACGGATAAATTTTTGTATTTTATTCCTCCAGTTGAATGGTGACCTAAGATATATTCTTTCTTCACTTAAAATCCCTCAACATTTGCCACTGCCTTTTAAAATCTAAAACTCCTTAAGTGGACCTCCCTGTCTGTCTCTGTGTGACCTGCCCCCATCATCTCCAGCCTCCTCACATCACTCATTCTCTTGTCACTCTCCTGGCCCCTGTCCTCTCCACACCAACTGGTCCTGCCATACCCACCCCCACACAACTCCTAGGCTTCCTTCAAGCTCAGCTAAATAGTACTTTCTTACAAATGCTGGCTGGCTGTCCCTGGTGCCCAAGTAAGGTTAGTTCACCTTATCACAAGCAAATATGGTACATGCTCTACCTAAAGAGCACTTCAAATATTCTTAATCTTTAAATGCTTGTAGTAACTTTATTCTTAAAGACAGGGTCTTGCTATGTATTCTAGACTGGTCTTGAATTCACTAGCCCAGACTGGTCTTGAAGTGAAAGTGATCCTCCTGCCTCAGCCTTCTGAGTGATGAGATTCAAGTTTGCATTGCCATGCCCAGTTTGTAATAATTTGCTTTTTTTTATTTTGTTTTGTTTTTTTGTTTTTGGTCTTTTTGAGACAGGGTCTCACTATGCAGTTCAGCCTGGCTTCCCCAGCTTGAGCTGACTTCCTATAACCCAGAATAGTCTCAAACTCGAAAGGATCCTCCTGCTTCAGCCTTCTGAGTGCTGGTATTACAGGTGTGCATGCACCATCATGCCTAGGAATAATTTGCTTTTAAGGCAGAGAGATTCCAACCTTTTTTGGCTCCCGGTGTTTCTTTTCTCAGTTTTTTTCACAAAAGAAAAATTCTCTAGGCCAAAAGAAATACCTAATAGTTCCACTTATTTATTATGTAAAGTAAGTATTTACATCCTAAGAAATCAATAACCTTTTGAAAAAAATACACACACACTAAAAAACAATTATAATCACAGTTACTTATTATGGGATGTGTGCACCTATTGGGCATTACACAACTTCTCAAACTTCAGGATTAGATCAGACACTGTCACCCATGATTCCATGATTTTTGCATGGTTGTTGCTTCTTATCTAGGCAAGTCCCTGAACGTTCAGTTTCACGAAACTATCACAACAGTGAAACAAAGGCAGCACATGCAAATGTTCAAACTACCTCAAACTACCTAGGGCTAGAAGTTTGCACGGTGTCCAACAGATGTTGTTATGCATTCTAGAAAGTGAAAACCCCATCCTACCCCTCTCCGAGGCACCTGGAGGTACCTCAGGATACAATTTATGAACTATAGGACAAAGATCTCTCTACAGTGTCTCTATTCAATCATGTTCCTAGTATTCATCCCGTACAGTGAGAATACAGAATCAACCTCTGGATTATACAATTTCTAAAAACATCCACTGGTTAAAGTATTGATGAGACCAAATATTCTACTCTAACACTAGCCAGTTAGTGTCTTCATGGTAAAACTCAGTAACCGGGTTTTGTAAATTCTGATGAGTTTTTTTAATTACTGAAAAACCCAAAATAATTTTGTTCACCAGAGACTCAAAAATTATCAAGATGTAAGCCGGGTGTGATGGCAGACACCTGTACTTGAAAAGGTGAGACAGGACAATTGCTGCCAGTTTGAGGCCAGCCTGGGCTATATAGTAAGACCCTGCCTCAAAAACAAAACGTAAATGATCAAGATGTGATATACATATCTCCCAAAATGAATGTAATTACGTATCATAAACATTAATAATTTTTTAAAGCTTTAAAATCGAGAACTAGAAACATTATAATTTAACAATCTCTGTTGAATCACACAGTGAAATACTGATGCTTTAAAAAAAAGTAGAGAAATTTCACTCATTAGTTATAAGTATTCATAAAACTATGGTATAAGCCATTATGGTTCAGGAGTGGTAGATAAAGAGAGCCAAAAAAACAGGTCTTAAAACCTAAAAATAAAAACCACACATACTTGAAGGTTTAATATATAATAGCAATGACATTTTAAATCAACCTAAAAAACGAATGAACTATTCAAAAAATATTACCACGACAACTGGTTTTTCACATGGAACAATGAGAAAAATGAGATGTATACACACAACATAATAATGTGTCCATGTAACAGATACTATTCTAAAGATTTTCTAAATAGCCATCACTCATTTAAGCTTCATTACTGTATTAAGAGACAGACCTTAGTATCACTCCATTTTAGGGGAAAACCGAAGCACAGAAATGTTGAGTAACTTGTCAAAAGGTCACAGAGGTAACAAGAACCAGAGACTGTAATCTTATCCACTATACTACACTGTCACTGAACACATATATAAAAATGCATTCCAGACCGATAAAAAGGTGATAAAAATCTTACAAGAAATTTTAGAGAAATGGAAGAATACCCATGGAGTTAAGTAATCTTTTAAATCAAAACAGGGCCACACATGGTGGCACACACCTATAGGCCCAGCACTTAGGAGGGTGAGGTAGGAGGATCACCACAAATTCAAAGCCTGCTTGGGCTACATAATAAGACCCTGTTTAAAAAACAAAACAAAACAAAATCAAAATAGGCCACACACACTTCATGGCAAAATGCCATAACAAAGCAGACAACAATGGATGGGGGACGTCTCGCACATGTACCAGATAAAGAATTTAACAGTTTAGACCACTCAATAGAAAAACGTGTGAGGTTGTATTTCAATAAAATTTTACAAAAATGGCAGAATACATTTGATCCATCAGTTAGTTTCATGATCCCCGTTTGCCTGAGAATATTATCCATCAAAAGTATGCTTCAGTTGATCTAGAATGACTTCTGTGAAAAATGAATAATGCCAAAGCATGTACATTATATGCATCTATTTATGATTATATGATCATTGAGAAAAGCTCAAAAGTGTCCATCAGGTTGTTACCCCTGGTTCCTGCGAGGGAAGGGAGGAAGGGGGAGAGTAGAAATCTCCATGTTATTCAACAATACTTGTCTGGGAAAAGAGGATTATTTTTGAAAAGATATATCAGAATTTCATTAACCAGTTTGTCACAGAAGAGTTACCAGACACACTTTAGCGAACTTCATTTTAAAAACTGACCCTAACACCAGGATCCTGACTCCCTACCCACTTAGTTTGCTTAATATTAGTTTACTACAGCCATAATCACTGGACATATTATTTTGAAATAAGTTTAATGATCCTATCTGGTAACATCTACATTCCCAACTCTCTGCAAATTTCTCACTTCTTAATCGAATAGCTCTCACTTCTTGATAGACTATTCTTCACTTTTTGATAGAATACTTCACACCTCTTGATAGAATTCCATCTT
Source organism: Cuniculus paca (assembly GCA_004365215.1). Lineage (NCBI taxonomy): Eukaryota > Metazoa > Chordata > Mammalia > Rodentia > Cuniculidae > Cuniculus > Cuniculus paca. The sequence goes on from RJWT010034763.1 coordinate 7,272, forward strand.
ATGAAAGAAAACTATCCACAGGGAACTGCTTTCAGCTGTAAACTCCATCCTCCAAAATATCAACAAACTGTATCACTCAACTGTGTATCTTATTTGTGTGGCCCATAATAATTCTAAATTTTATTGTATCCAGAGTAAAAAATTAACATATGGTATTTAAATACTGTCCTATTACTTCAAGAGGTTCAAAGTTTAACCACAGCTAAAATTCAGAATAGTATAAGCAAACACTTTCTACCTACAAAAGAAAGCATTCTGTATAATATTCATTATAAGAAAATGACCTTTTCATATAAACTAAGACAACTGTAGAAAGACATCACATTACTTTTACTCCTTAATTTTACTTAAATCCATCAGATCCAATCCAGTCTCTAAATCTTATATTTTGTCTGTCTTGATCCTTTAGTGTCCACTATCACCATGTAGTTCACTCTCTTGCTTTATATTCCCAACTTATAACTAAAACATTAAAAAACTGAAAAATTAAAATAATTTAACATCTGAAGAGCTCGATTAAATACATTCATGTTATCAATTATAAGCAGGTAACATTTAAGAGTCGACTAATTTTCACTACCTTTTTTCTACATGACAGTGTTCCTGGCCCCAGAGCTCAGCTTCTCTCTCCTGCTCTGCACAGCTAATACACCCAATCACATCATTTTTTTTAAATTTTCTCAATTGTGCAGACCCCCTTTCCCGAGGAAAACACGTAATCAATCATTAGTATTTAGATCATTTTGTCTGATTAACATGTAGCTTAAAAAAAAAAAAAACTTCCTGGCATGTAAAAAAATATACCATGAAAATACTCAACATCAATTTCTTTTTTTTGCTTGTTTGTTTTTTTGCTTTTTGAGACAGGATCTTGCTCTGTAGTTCAGGTTGGCCTTGAACTCACTATGTAGCTCAGGCTGGCCTTGAACATGCAGCAAGCCTCCTGTCTCATCCTCCCAAGTGTGGGGATTATAGGTGTGTGCCACCATGCCTGGCATCAGCATGAATTTCTAATCAAAGCTGGACCTAAAATTCTTAGCCTCATAACATCTTCTGCAGAGAAACTCAATTTTTATAGAAAATTGCAATTTCTACAGAAAAATATTTGAATTCATTTATTCAATATTTATTATAGTAGAGAGTGCTTTCCTTTTCAATTTTCAGACTTTCACCACTCTTGCCCCACCCCCACCAAAAAGATATCAGAAAAACTATGGTAAAGTGAGATCAGAGAGACATGGTTTTGAATCCTAGCTCTCTACGTTAGTTATTGTGGTTCTATGAAGAGGGACTACGTGTAAAAGCACCTGCCTTACTCTTGGCAGATCCTCAGTTGTAACTATACACAGTTCGATACCTACAGTATCTCCCCCAAAATTGCTAACAATTTAGGATCTTTGTTTTTGCCAATCACATTTTAGAAGTTGTCATGCATCCAATAATAATATGGCCCTTGTTTCTTTGTTTTAATCCATTTTGAAAACTATGTACCAAAAAGATTAAGTGATCTTTTAAAACTGATTTTAACTGATACATAAAAGCATAAAAATTATACATACTAATTAGGTACTATGTCATGTTTTGATACACGTGTACACTGTATAATGTTTAAATTAGGTTAAATATTCGTCTCAACATTTATCATTTTCTCATGGTGAAAATTTTTAAAATTTACCTAGGTCTTTGAAATGACAGTACATGATTGCTATACATAGGCATCCTACGTGCAACAGCCCACCAGGACAACTTGCTCCTAACTGTATCTCAGTACCCACTGACCAACATTGCCCTATCTCCTCTGTCCTTGCAGTCACTGAGAACCACCATTCTACTTTCAATCTACCTGCCCCATACCAGGAACTGAATGCAGAGCCTTCACATTGAGTTATATCCATATCCCCCTTTTTAAATTATTTTGAAACAGAGTTTTACTAAGTTGCTAAATTGTCCAGGCTGGGCTTGAATTTGTGATCCTCCTGTCTCCATATCCAAGAGTGCTGGGATTAACCTGATGAAGTCTTATTTACAAAAGCAGCAACAGAAACCAAAAGAAATGGGCATGCCTGATGAATTTTGAGAGTGGAAGCAATAAACCTTGGAAATTAAGAATGTGGAGAGGGCAATGGAGAAGTCAGATGGTCAACAAGTTTGTGTGGTCAACAAGTTTGTGGCTTGGACAGTGGTTGGAATGGTGATGCTGGCAATGAGGAAAGAACACAGTGAGGAAGATCATGTGTGTGCTATAACATGGGGACTTGACGGTGCTTGTGAAATGCATGTGAAGAACACACAAGCCTGCAATTCAAAAAAATTCAAGATGATGGTATGTGTTGAAGCTGAAATGCAGGAAAAACTGAGGTGGACTAAGAACTGTAAATTTGAAGAAAGATGGGGACAAAATTCTGTAGAGCATCAACATTCAAGAGAAAGAAAAGCCTATAGAAATCACAGGGGCCTGAAGGCAGGTGAACATAGCATATCAAAGGCCATGAGAATATTTCAAAGCAAGTGAACTGCTGAGAGTAAATAACATACGGTGGAGGTCCCAGTCCTTAGATACCTGCTGAGAAAATCACTGATGGTCTAGGTGATGAGAGTGCACTTGGTGCACTTGAAATAGTGTGGTGAATGAAGAGAGCCTAACACAGGGGAATAGGATCACTGCTGCATTAAGAGTACACATGAGGTAATCATTACAATTGGAAAAATTCAAATATAAGAATGTGGTTTTGTAAATTAGGGACGAGAGTAAACATTTGAAGGTGACAATGAAGTAAGAAGCTAAAGATAACAGCAAATAGCTGTCTATAGAACCTAAGGTGGAAGGAAATGAAAGAGGAGTCCACTAAGGTGAGCAAAAACTGCACAAGTATAATGTGAGAAACTGGGAAGGACTGAAGACTTTTGTGAGACTGGGATATTATTTTAATATTTCAGCTTTACTGAACAATGACACGGGGTAGTGTCAGTTACAGAAGGTGGTGTCTGAACTAGCATGAAAGAGAAGTCACTGGAGATGAGGGTAAAGAACTGAAAATGACATTGAAAAGGCAGGCCAAGCAGACATTCAAATTATCCAGAGCAAAGACAAGACTTAGAACAGAGAGGAAGATTATAAAACAAGATCCAAAGTGTTTACTGAAAAGTACACAGATGATAGTGAACAAGAAAGTAAAGATGATAAAACTCAGTGGCCCACTTCTTCAAAGATCACCAGCTTTTTAAAGATAATAATTATTTAGCATTTTTGAAAGCTGTTTTTCCATTATGCTTCAGTAATCAACTATCTCCTAGAGAGATGACATCATTCTGTATCTCTAATAGAGTGCTTTCCTCATGGAAAACAAGCATTACAGATTTTATTCAGGTATCATCACCACATATCTACAAATTGCTACTGAGTTCAACTAAAAAAATTCTTAGTAAAGATGCATTAATTCTTGAACACAGAAAATAGCACATGAATAATTGAAATTTTTTGCTGTCAGCAGCTTTACTAACAGAAATAATATCTATGAAATTCCACAGAACAATCTAACAAATATATGCAAAAAGAATACAAAAACTGAGCATCCTTAATACTGAATCTTGTAATATCAAAATTATTTTCTGCAAAAAATGCCATAAAGGACAGCTCTCAAAGCAAAATAAACAAGATGTTTCAGAAGAATCTTGCTATAGCCTCATAAGGTCTGCAGACCGGGAGAACTTTTCTGTTCTATCATTTGTTTACTAATAGAAATAAACTGAATTGAAGATCTTATTAACTCAATCCTGATTGTGTACCTCTGGGAGGAAAATAACACTTTCTATACTGCTGCACTACCGTTTTCACACAGACGTAGAACTACTTACTAAAATGAAATGTAAATGGATCTTAATCATCTTTAAAGGTACCTAACTTCATAAGAGAAATGCCAATTAAAAGTACACTGAGAAGCCAGGCGTGGTGGTGTGCAGAGCCTGGAATCCCAGCACTCGGGAGGCTGAGGCAGGAGGATCACTGCAAATTCGAGATCAGCCTGGGCTACAAAGTGAGCTTAAAACCAGTCTGAACTGCATAGGGAGACCCTGTCTCAAAAGACCAAAAAAAACCAGTACATTGAAAGATAATTTCTAACCTATTGTATTGGCAAAATCCAAATGTTTAACAGCATACTCTACGTAGGGAAAGTATAGAGAAGCCAGCTGATGAAGACCGTAAAATGGTACATTCACTGCAAAAGAAAATCTGCAACTTGAATATATATGCCTTCATACCCTGTGACCTAAGGGTCCCATATCGATAAGTCTATCCCAAAGGTACAACGGCTGAAATACAAAAATAGTAATGTACAAAGTTACTGACTACAGGATTACTTGTATAACAGCCTAGAAATAACCCTGATGTGCACGGATACGAACATGTTGAATAAACTATGGTATAGTAACACAATTAGGTATTATGTTGTTGTAAATAGGACCACACAATAACTATACTCTATTATGGAATGATCTGTAGAGTAAATGAAGTGAAAAAAGCAAGTTGGAAAAAAGTAGGTTTATTTACCTAGAAAACGTAGGCTATTAATGCATACACATATATGTACAAGTAATTTTTAATATACACAGGGGAATTAAGAGTAAAGAAGATAAGGATTGAAAGTAGATGTCTTTGAATAGACCTTGTTCATAGACTTCACTTTTGAACCATATAAACATTTTAAATAATTAAAAATAATAAATTTTAGAAACCTCTAAAAATTGAAAGCAAAAATGAGACAACCTAATTCTTTAATTGTCATTATAACCACATTGGGAGCAACTCGACAAGAGAATTTAAAAACACAATAACCAAAGTATACACAGTAGAATATACCCTAGGGACCAAAAGAATTGCAAAAAATTTTAAGGGGCTTTATTATTTTGCTGCAGTTATTATTAGTGCTATTATTCTGAGTGCTGAAGTGTACCTATTATGGAGTAAAGCTAATGAATAATTGCATTACTATCCCAGAAAACAGAATTCAGTGTGAAAGAAAAGCAATATAGATTTAAAATCAATGAGATTAAGTGAACTCTACAGCCTTCAATTTTAATTACCAATATAAAATTGTATATTTTTAAAATAAGTGTTTCCTAGCTTTCTTCAGTGAAACAGGCTAGTATTGTCATTAACCCAAAAGCAATGAACATTTTCCTTACCTGAGTTTCAGTCTCTAAATACCACTTTTCAAAAGAACCTTTTTAAAAAATGACTAATTGCAGGCCTGAAACTGGAAAATGAGACCAACTTGGAATATCTTTTCATACCAGAAAACAAAAAATTTGACAATGACTAGTAGGGCCAACCCAAAAGTCTCAAGAGTTTCTTATGGCCAAATATGGGACATTTGCATTTCAATAATGTTAAGACTACATCAGAATAATCAAATATGTTGAATTCTGTCGCTTTATAGTGACCTTGAAAAGATAAAATAAAAACTAATCGTTTGCATTTGGTGAGTTCTACAAAATCAAGTAATTATTTTAAAAAGCAAGTAAAAGGGAAAGAATTAGCCATTTTTATTTATCAAACTATTCCCTTTCGCAAATCTGCTTGCAGAAACACTCTACCGAATAAATCAAAGAATGACAGAATTTTACTATTTTGCAACCCTAATGAACTAACAGCTCTAGGCAATGGCAGGGCAAGGGATTTAGCTCATAGGTGTAAGCACCTGTCTGGCAAGCACGAGTTCCTAAGCTCGATCCCTGGTACCAAAAAAAAAAGTCAATGGCATAGCAGTCACCAGACTTTTTCTGTAAAGGGCCAGACGACAGACTTTGCAAGCTACACTCACTTTCTCTTGCATATCCCTTTATGTTTTTAACTGTTTAAAAACACTTCAAAAATATAAAAATTTAACATTACCTCACAGGTTGTATATAAACATGCCCACATTTAGCTTACAGGCCATACTTTGCTGAACCCTTGTAATTAATGGCATCAAAAAAAGATTCACTCAGGGGCTGGGGATATAGCTCACCAGCACAAGTGCCTGCCCTGGCAAGTGTGAGGTTGTGAGTTCAATCCCTGGTACCAAAAAAAAAAAGTTTCACTCAGACATAACATGCCTCTTGAAAGAATCCACCACTGACACCTTTATGTATAATAGTCCCCCCACAAACAAAGCAAAACGAAACAAAATCCAAAAACAGATCATGCCTCTAGAAGCCACTAGCAATTAAGAAAAACAAAAACAAAAACAGATTACATGACACACCATGGTGATGCGATCAGCAACATCCCACCTTTGAGGAATCATTCAAGGTAGATGACCCAATGTTTGGAACAAATAAATTACAAGGAAGAAAGGAGGGAA
>RJWT010034764.1:0-13591 GCA_004365215.1 Cuniculus paca
ACACACACACACACACACACACAAGGAATTGGTAAGAGAGCCAGGGGAGTGTTGTAGTCAAGGGTTGCAAGGAGAACAATTATATACAGGACACAGAATTTATAGTGTTATTTTATGATGGTCATCCAGAGTTCAAACAAGAAAGTGCAGGAAATCTGTCCACAACACTAAAGACCTAGAAAATGCAGCCAAGGGCCTGGATCCCACAGTAATGTCCTGCACAAGTCCAGCTAAAGACCTGGAGCCCATGACAGTGCCTCCCACAAGTCCAACTGGAGTCCTAGAGCCCATGACAATGACTCATGCAAGTCTGTTTTTTGGGTCTGCGCTGGAAAGTACCAAAGGTCAGAGGTAGAAGCTAGGAAGTCTGTGCCTGCCAGTAGTTTGAGGGTTCTGTAGTGGAGCTAAGAAGCAACACTCAAAGTAAGGACCAGAGCTCCCCTGAAAAGTACCACAGCCATCCTCAGTGACAGCAAGGTCCCAAGCTCCTCCAACAATGAGAACAGCTGAGCACTTATCAGGAAGCCAGTGTGACAAACCTCTCCTGGAGAGTAAGCAGCACACATCTTCCCCTCCAGAACCTCGAAGCAATGCTGAAAGTAAGGACCAAAAGCTCCCCCAAAGTGAACCACAGCCATCCCCACCAACAAGGTCCCGAGCTCCTCCAATGATAACAGCTGAGTTTATATCAGGGGAGTCAGCATGACAAGCTCCTTCAGGAGAACCGATGGCTTCAAACAACAACACCACCATTTAGGAGAACACCCAATGCTACTCTTCCTCTCCAGGTCTCCTTTTTTATGCTGGCAACAGTCCTCAGGCGGGCCATCCACCCTCAGTGCCATGCTGATTTAATTCAGATGGTGTTAAGTTGACCACCAGTTTTTAATCCATAACAGGGAGCATGACAAAGAACCGGAATGCAAGAACCATCAAAAAATTATGTTCTTGCCAAGCATTGTGGTGCACACCTGTAATTCCACCACTCTGGGAGACTGAGGCAGGAGGATTGCCAAGTTCAAACCCAGCCTGGGCAATTTAGCAACTTAGTGAGACCTACCTCAAAGTAATAAATAGATATAGATAGATGATAGATGATAGATAGATAGATAGATAGATAGATGATAGATAGATAGATGATAGAGATAGATAGATAGATAGATAGATAGATAGACAGATAGATAGATAAATGGGGTTGGAGTATAGCTTAGTGTGAAGGCTGCAGATTCAAACCCCAGTAACAAAACAAAAACCAAACAGTAACAATGAACCATTACATTCTGCCAAAATCGTATAATCTTTTTTTTCAATAAACTGGGAGCCTTAGCCTACCTGGCAAGAAAAAGGTCCCAAATTAGGTTCCATTCCCTACTAATAATGAGAGCAAAGGAATGGAGCAGTCGTCGAAGCTTCTAAATAAGCAGAGCACATTCAGACAGGAGTCTGGTGAGTACAGGGTTCCAGCAGGGGGCAGTGGGTGATGAAGCTGACCTCAGAGCTGCTCCTGTCAGAGTGCAGTGCTTGAGTGCCAGGCGAAGCGGTCAGGCTCTATTTTTCATTTACCATTTGCCTTTACAAATGTGGGTCACATTAAAGTTTTTATGCAGAGTGGTAGCAGTGAAAAGTGTATTTTAGAAAGTGTGATCTGGCAGTGAATCCAGTGATTTAGGACAGAGGTAGTTAAGATTCTGTTTTAATAGTTTAGGAGCACTGATAAAGGCCTAAACTGTGATGCTGTGGCAGAAATGGAAATGAATTCTGGAAAAAAAAGGAGGAAAGTTTGAAAACGAATCAACTGAATTTAGCCTACGGGGGTAGGGAGAGGAAGAAGTTAAAGAAGAGTTAAAAAATAATGTCATGGTTGAAATAAACAAGGAAATTGAAGACAATGCCTTTACCTGAAAAAGAATGGATTTAAAGCTTAGATGTAGTAAGACACCTGTAACAAACAGGAGAACTTTCTCAACAAAGCACACTACAATTTAGAGGGACATGCAGATTGGAGAGCCATCAGATAAAACTTGTAACCTGTTTTATAAACTATAAAATGCTATAGAAATCTAGAGCATGATCAAAGAATTTGACAAATATTTATTGCATATGTCAAGTAACTCAAATATTTACTGTTTTCATAACTAACATTTTGGTTAGTGCTGGCAACGCAGCAGCAGCAAACTGATCCAAATTTCTCCTTTCTGGAGTGTGGTTTAGACCAGTGTTTCCTGGAATGAAATTCCGGGACCCCTAGATCCATACCCCCCGGCACTTGTTAAAAAGTGCAGATTCCTTTACCTTTCGCCTATGAGCTAAACTTTTTCAAGTTTATTTTTTATTCGTAAACATCTGCAGTATGTAAAGTTTACATTTCCTGTAGGTATATAACATATCTTAATTCCTTTTTCCACCCTCCATCCATCTTTTGATCCCCTTCGCATTTGAGAAAGATCTGTCTCCCTACTTCCTATTATTTATCCTTTATTTTGAGTTTCTCATGTAAGAGAAACCATGTGATATTTAAGATCATGTGTCTGATTTATTGAAGTTAACATTATGGTCTCATGATGCATTCGTTTTCCTGCAAATGATTCAGTTTTATCTATCTTTATGGCAGAGTAGTACTTTTGGAAGTTCCGGGATTCTGTGTTTTTAGCCAGTTAGTTCTCTTGTGATGTTCAGGCACATGAAAGATTTAGAGTAGCTAGTAGGGATTATTACTTACTAAATTAAATCCAAGAGAGTGAACAAGACCTCTAAAAATGTGCTGGCGAGAAACGATCCAAATATTTTCCTAAAAAGGGAAGCGGATTTCTTGAACAAAGCAGTTTCTGATATTAGCTGGTATTATAAATAGACAGTTCATGTTTATTTCCAAACTGTAACAATTGCTGAAGCAACATACCAGGGAAGTTGTGGCTGCTTAACTGCTGCGGAGAAAAATTCCTGATCAGTTTAAACTCCATGATGCTGGACTATGAGTTTCTTGCCTTATTTTTGAAAACTACTCCCAAAATGTTCCCTCATCCTCCACTTATAGCCAATTTTAGTGTTTACCAATTTTTAAGAACAATGTAATTCTTTTACATGTCATAAGACATCCTTGAAATTGGGATCCCGGGATTCTTTTTCTATTTCTAACCTTCATTTGGCAAATCAGACATTATGATCGTGAATGGAACTTAAAGGATTAAGGTGTGAGCTCTTATTGCAAAACTTCTCTTTTCTATTTTACTTTAAAATGACAGTTCACCACTTGGCCTTCATTTGGCACTACCGAAATGCACTGGTAAATCAAATGATAACTAAAATGTTTGAGAGTAATTTGCAAGAAACTTTGTTGGACTTATAACAATTTCCATATCTTTTTGACTAGTGGATTTGAGATAGGTGAAAGGAGGAGCCATATTCCACTTTGGTGGAATTTTTGGGAGGGGGCATACAAGTAGAGTTTGGAGGTATTTAAAAAAAACTTTCTGTTACACAAAATAATTGCCTTCCAAGGTACAATTTTATTACACTACTTCTCAGATGATCATGGCTTCTGTTTTACATATCATATGCCTTGGTTTTCTTCAAAATTTAAAATTGAGAAAGATATTGAAACTAATTTGTTGCAACAAGAGATGAAGGAGAAAAAACTCTGTAGTTACAGATGTCTGCCTTCAGAGGCATGCATTTGCCACATGTATGATGGCCCAAAGTTCTGATTTTCCAGTTGGAAGGGGGAATGCTTGAAACCGGATCCAACTGAAAATTTAGATACTGCTGAAGCTTATGTTACATAAGATAGTACTCGAATGCCGGGAATACTAATAGTTTTTGTATAATTATATTCTTTTTAACTCCCTAGATAAATTATCTGAACTTCAATAATTTGAATGATATTTTCAGTCACAGGACAGCCTAGCATGTTATATAAATATAACATATTTATACAGGCAAAATAGTAAACCATAGAATGCTGGACTAGCCTAGAGTTTCCTCTTTGGGGATTTGTACTCACATCAAACTTGGATTTTCTGGGCAATGGAGCATTGCTCCATGGAGAATATAAGGACACAGTTGATTTAATAAGTTGTAATTAGGAGTAATTCCAATATATAACCAAATCTCAACACTTAAGAAGGTTGAGGCAAGAGAATGATAAGTTTGATCCTGCCTGGGCAATTTAGTGAGAACCTGTAGCTAAGTGGGAGACTCCCCCTAGATTCAATCTCTGGTACAGAGGAAAAACAAACAAACAAAGCCACAGGACACACGATAAAAAGCTAATATTTATTGTATGGTTACTAAGTACATGACATTCTTCTAAAAACTTTACTCAATAATAATTATTTCATTTTACAAATTGCCCTAAAAAAGCATTTGTCATTTGCTACATGTTATTTTTAGGCAACCTGTTTTTTGTCTCAAAATCATAATACTTGCTCTAGCAGTCTGTTGTCATTATGCTTACAAATTATTAGATTTGAGCATGGGTAAGTATAATAATTGGATTTTCAACTCAACAATATAATTTTGCTGTTGTTTGTTGCAGGATGGCTGGTAGATACAACGGGCAGTTATACTGCAGCATTCCTTCTCTGTGGATTTTCCATGATATTTAGTTCTATGTTGCTTGGCTTTGCTAGACTTGTAAAGAGGATTAAAAAAACCCAGCTGCAGTTGCTTGCCAAAGAATCTGATCGCAAGTTGCAGCTATGGACCAATGGATCAGCGGCTTATTCTGTAACAAAAGAATTAGATCAGAAAGATGAGGAATTTGTGGCTGCAGCAGGGCCTGGTTACAACCTCACATGACCAATGGCCTTGAGCCTGGGAATTTTCAGGACTGAGGGAGGTGAAACCACCAATTCTTCATGTTTCTGAAGCATTTCATTTTGGCAGAAGTTCTGCCTTTCAAGGAAATTATTATTATTGTTTTGTTAATGTATTTATATGGGAAAATTGGCAAATAATAAAGAATGCTGGACTAGCCTAGAGTTTCCTTTTTGGGGATTTGTACTCACAATCAAACTTAGATCTTCTGGGCAATGGAGCATTGTGCCATGGAGATTATAAGGACACAGTTGATTAAATGAATTGTAATTGAATAATTCCAATATGTAATCAAAGTATGTGATACTGGGACGCAGCTTTGTCATCCCAAAGTCTGCTATTCCAGCCACCTTCCTCAATTTAAAGGCAAACAGAAACACTGACATGCAGGGTTGTTTTCTTCATCCTGTTTGCAAAAGAGGGGTCAGCTTGGGTGTAGTGGTGGAAGGTGAGGATCCCAGTCTTTTTTCATGGCAGAATTTCTCATTAGAGTGGTTAAGGAATGCTTGAGATTTTTCCAAAGGTAATGGTTAATAAAGAAAGAGACTTTCTTCCCTTCACCATCTTCTAACCAACTCTTGTATCTGCCAATGGCTAGATAGCACTTGCAGAATTCAACAAATGTAATGCAGGACTGAAATGGATCTTAACGGGTGACTGGTAAGATATTCTACTTGAAATGGAAAGCTTTTTTCCTTGGATTGTTTCCCAGCATTCGCCTCGATTACTATTATATAGTTACTCTCAATTTAGTGCAGCACATTCAGTTGCAAGGACAACCTCTCCATCTTTACTGAAATGTTGGTAATATCACAACTTCCCATGTTGTTTTCCTTCCAAAAAAAACCTCTTATTTGAAGTGCAGACACGGTCCTATTAGGAACTAACAGTGTTGACAGCTTTCCAGTTGGACAAGGATTAAATTCTTGAATCAGCAGTTCTCTGGTGAGAGAGTTCTTTGCAGATCAGACATTAGGTTCATCATCACACCACAAAAGGACTTGGGAGTTCTTCCTGAAAAATATCACGTTGGAGATACTCTAAAACTGAAATTCTTTTCTCTCAATATTCACACTTGTTCCAACACACAGTGTCTTTCATCTTTTTATGGACAATAATTAGAAACACAACTCATTGACTTAGTTTTTCATACTCCAGTACCCCAGTTCTCTATGGTTTGGGTTCATTTCTGAGTTTTCAGTTTGAAGAGTGAGAGAATGGAGAGAGAAAAAAAAGACCAGGTCTCTCAGGCTGCTTATAACTGTTTCAAATCCACAGAACTTTAATCTTGAATCTCAAATCATCTCACACTTGTAAATAGGGGCAATTTATGTAGTTAAAAGGAGAATTTTACTTATTCAAGATTTTAAATCCAAACCTCTGGGAAATATTTCAAGCCTAACAGCCATTTAACCTACTGAATCCCTAGAAACCTCACGAGAACCATGCCTGAGATGCTGGGAGGAAAAACAGAACAATGAGGAAGATCCTGGGTTGGCGAAAGAATTCTTGTTTATAAATAAATTATCTCACAACAAGCACATGTTAATCAATGTTAATCCATTGCTTTCTAAATGAAATATGCGCTGATTTGATGAGCGAAAAATCATAGTATTTTCAGGTTGTTTTCCAAAGAGAAATTCGAGAATTAGTTTTGAATCTATTTACTTTCTCATTGCAACCTAAAACGATTGGAAAATATATGTAAAAAATCAAAGTTAAAATGAAGTTATACAGATTTGGAATAGCACTTTACCTTAAATATCATTTCTTGAATCTTCAAGCATAAAGATTTTTGAAGCATAGTTATAAATATTCTTATATATATTTTTTCATAGTGATGATCACAGTAATGATCTGCAATACAATTTCATTAAAGTATTATAAGTATTTATGAAAATGAGCATAGTGATGAGAGGTTTTAAAGAGCTGTATTAAAACCTAGGAGATACTTTAACTTTATACATGCAGAAATTTCCATTGTATGTTCTCCCTTGGAGCGGCATTTTCAGAAAACTAGTGAGAAGAATGTAGATCTTAGAGTCTACAATTTTGCCATATACACAAAATTTTACTGTTAATATTTCATATACTTATACTGTTTGTTACAAAACTGAATTTGTGAAAATTATGTACTTTATGGAATCAAGAACAAAACTGTAGTGGAACAAGTCTACATCTTAAATATTTTTTTTAATACCACTGTAAATTTTACTTTGGAACCGACTGAGTAGAAAAGCAGAATAAACTTTCTAACTTCTGTAGACAGTTTGTACTATTGAACCCTTCATTCAGATTATGATTTCACTAATAAATCAGATATGTATGCTAATATTTTTCCCATTTTTCAAAATCAAAATAAAGTGAGTTTATAGTTACGTGTTTGGGACCATTTTTGTCTTGAATAAGGATTCTGGGTAGGATGGTGAGTGAGCCTGATTATATTAGATTAAGATGTACTGAGATGATTTTACAAAACCCCTTACTGAATATGTCTTGTGTGCTAGCTATTGTGCTAGGCACTTCTTATGTGTTATCTCATTTAATATTTATCTTAACTTATATTATGGTTTTTAGATATGGAAACTGAGCCACCAGGTCATACAGCACAGTAGTCATGCACACTCCAGTGACTTGAGTGTGAATTCTGTAAAACTGAGCTGCTGTTGGGTGAAGGCACCTGGGAAGGGCATGGGGTGCATACTTTGTCCCCAAAGTGAGTTTGACCTTCCAAATTCCATAAGTAATGCTTTCCCAGTCAGTGGTTATTTTTGAAGTAACTTTTCCAACACCAGGGTCTATTTGATCTTAATATCCTGGTCCCTGTAGGTCTAATTCTGAAATTGTTTATTGAAAGGAAATAATGTTTTTTCAGGATAGACATCTGAGTTTCTCATTTCACACTTCAAAGTTCGAGTCTTTTTAATTTTTTTAACTCCACCCAGAAGTAGATTTTTTTATACTTCTTAGAACAGCTATCAATGACAGATGACTGTAATTTTACCCCACATGAAAGAAAAATATTGGTGGGGGAGTGCAAAAATATTAAGTAATGACAAAAAGACTGACATTTAAAACAAAAAATTTTATTATGGAACTTTTCAAACATACCTAGAAGTACAAAGAATAAAATGAACTTATATACCTATCCCTCAGCATCTACAATTAACCTACCCATTATCTTGAAGCAATTAGAAAGGTATTAATATAACACATCTTCCTTCAGGCATGAAAGAATAACTGAATATGGCAAGAATAACTTTTTCACACTACCAGAAGATACAGGTAGTTAGTACAGTATCTATTAACTAGCCACATGATTTACAAAGTGTATTAAGGCCTCTTTTTTGCTATGATCTAAGTTTGAATTGCAGATTCAGACTTCCTCCTCTTTTCTGCCCCCTTGTGGAATTTTATACCTGAGGTTTAGGGTAGTGTTAAAAGTATATTTAAGGCCATTGTTACTCTCATTACTGCTCGTCATTGTTTAAAAGTCAGAGATCTCTTTTAGGGGTTTGGGACCTGGATTTTGCCTAAAATTAAAGTACCTTATTCTCGAGGCTGAAATTGACACTAATAGGTATTAAATTTAGCATTTTAAATTCTGTCCTTTAAAAGGTTTTCTCATGGAAGTGTTTCTGTTGTGATGACAGCTTAGGTCTTTTCCCACTAAGAAATATTCTGATGAAAGAGTTGGAGATCCTCATCCTAGACTGTTCTCATTCCTGGAGAGTTGGTTTTTGGAACTGGGCCCAGCACAAGGGCCAGGTGTGGGTCACAATGGGGAAGAGTCTAGATGTAGGAAAAAGGGAAGTGGGCAGCCTCTTTGTTCCAGCAGGCACTCAAGACCTCTGTGTCTCTAAATTTGCCAGTCTCTACCCAAGAAGAGATGGAAGAATTCAGATATATGATTTTAGTTTCTAAAGTTCAATCAGGGAAGGAGAAAGTGTTTTTCAAAGTCACAGTACTTACAGGTCTGGTATAAGCATTCACACGGATGGGATTTATAAGAATGTACAGGGGGACGCTCCTGTCTGTTGGACTACATTTCCCTGAAAACTCTAAGCACCAAGCCTCCGCTCTGCCCTCAGCCTGGGTCATTTTGCTTATGATGGTCTGGTGCAGACTCACTTCTCGTCTCCTGAGCCAGGTTTCAGTGGACTTCATAGAGTCCATCTTCAATTACCTTGCCTATCTAAATTGCATGCTCTTACACCTGCATTATTTGCATAGCACCCTCTTCTTTGCAAAGTACGTAACTGGAATTATTCATTTGTGTGTTTAAAATTTCATCTCCCCACCCCCAAACCTCAAATTTTCTGAAGATAAGAATCATCTTGACTTAATCAGTATCTGCCACATAATAGACACTCAACAGATAACTTGGTGAATGAATAAATGAATGAGAACTAATGAAGAATGAACTTAAAAGCTGCTAAGAAGAATTAGAAACAAGGGTGAGACTGATGAAAAGGTGGGTGGAGGGAAGATTTGTGTGAAGTTGCTCTTAAATAAACAGGATATATTATTCCAAATTCAGTGAGTCTTAGCAGAACACCTGTGAGAAGTGTCATTGAACACTCTAGGGTAGGTTTGGGGAAAGGAAAGAAAAGGGTGAAGAGAATAGTGGACAGAAAGATATGATATAAAGATATTAAGTAACCGAAGTCTTTGAGTTAAGGCCTCAGTATAAAAATGATATTACAGTGTTCAACCCAGTCACACTTAGATAAAATAGCTCCATTTTACATAGATGAGTGGAAGCCTGGGGAAGGCACACAGCTCACAGAGAACCTTAACATTGGGCAAAGGGAGGTCACATCCACATGCTTTGGGGTTTTGTCCATAAACACCACAGGGGGATTGAAGGTGAAAACCCTGCCAGGGTTGTGTCAAGTAGATGCCTCTACTGGAGTCGCTCCCCATCCCCATGTTTGGTTTCTAAAGAAGGTACTACTGAGAATTAACCTGCTGGCAGGAGTTTTAAAGAGATGGTAAGAAGAGTTAACCAACCAAATATTTATTAAGCATCTCTCTGGAATTTGACATGAACACACACTGCCTGCTCTGTGATCTCAAGGTTTACTGCTTAGTTGGTGAATGAAACTAACTGTTTCTTAGTTTCTCCTTGGTGAGATCACTGAAAAATTATCAACTGCTAAACTGAGGTTAAGGGTGCAGCACTCTGGGGTCGGGAGAGGAAGAATTATCCACTGGAAAAATGTAAAGCTGGTCCACAGAATCCTAAAATGGGGACGGGAGTAGGAATCAGCCCTGACTCTTTTCAGGCAAGAGGTTGGGAGTGGGAGACAGGGTGTGGGGCAGCCGCTGCGTGCGATGATCTAACGCTGCGGCAGACGTGCATGGCCAGTGCAGGACCACAAACACAGCTGGAACTTGAGGTGGTCGCTGGATTATGGGGGCTGCATTTGGCTTCTCTAAATCAAAAGAAGGATTTTTCAGAACATGGGCTATACTTCAGTATTCACATTTCTGCTCTAAAAAGCAAACATTTGTAAACTTTTTCTCTCGAGCTTCAAAAACAGAAAAAGCAGTTTTAAATCGAGATGCTATGCAGCACTGCCATCTGCTGGAATTAATCATTCCAAGAGGTTGCAGGTGTCCTAGCAAGCCATAGAAAAGAAAAAAAAAGAAGAAAGAAAGAGGAAAGAAAGAAAAGAAGAAAGAAAGAAAGAAAGGAAAGAAAGAAAGAAAGAAAGAAAGAAAGAAAGAAAGAAAGAAAGAAAGAAAGAAAGAAAGAAGGAAAGAAAGAAAGAAATGGTTAAGGGTCTTTCTTCCTTTCCCTCCTTCTCCTCTCTCCTCCCTCTATTCTTCTTTTGTTTCTTTCTTCTCTCTCCTCCCTAAATTCCTTTCTCTCCTCTCTCTCCCTCTGTATCCCCCACTTTCTGAAAAATAGGGAGTATCTGATATTAAGTTGTACATTCTTCTATTTCCTGAAACTCTCTCAAAAAAGAATTTTATACACGAGTGGACTATAAATTATTCTTAGTTTTGGTGTTTTTGTTTGTATATTGTTCTTTGTTCTAGAGGGCTTGCTGGAGTTGACCTGGTTCCTAAAAAGGAAAACACCTGAAGAACAGTGAAGTTACCATTGAGCCAAATTAATGGAACTGAATTAGGAGCTCCGAACCACTTTTCAAAGTCAGTGTCTTGGCTGCTGAAGGCAAACTCAGGGAATAATTGTGTAGGGTTTCCTCAACCCTCTCAAGTAGGTTGCTTCCTTTTTTGAGGACTTTACTGAAAGAGAGAAGCTCCTGCTTTAGACCAAATTCCTTGATTTTCTTGCATCATTCTCTCCATGCGCCTCAGAAAAAGTTTAATCCAAGAGTCAAAACTGAGTAGTTTTCTTTCATTTTTCCTTCTGGGGAATATTGGGGCTTTGTGTAAAACTGTTGGCAACCTGTGATTGCAGAATGTTAGAGCTCAGTGTGGTTCTTTAGAATCTCTGAGTCTGTGAAAAGAGCTGCCTATCTGCCCACATCTTTCACCCCACAGTTTAAGAGTATTTAGAAAATATTATAGAATGGGTAAGTAGTAGTTTCTAGAACCAGGCATATAAGGTTTAAATCCTTTTCTTCTTACTAGGTAGATGATCTTGGATTTATTTAATGTCAATAAATTCTGAAGTACAAATTTACAAAAGGAAATTATAAAAATGCCTATTTGGAGGGTTTTTTTAAAAAAATAAGGATAGTATAAGATTAATATATGTCCTACACTTAGAGGGCACCTGGCAGAATTAACTATGATTATTCAACTCATAGTGCATAGTATATTCAGCATCTAATCCATGCTAGTCCTTGAGTTTTCTGTGTTCTTCCAGGAAGTTTGGCGTTCCCAGAGTTTACACAGCTTCACTAATTCTTTGGTTACTGGGCTGAGTTGTTATCATGAAAGGCACTGAGAATCCTAGTTCATCTCTTTATGGAGGAACCTCTCAATACAGAGTAGTCATGGCATTTTTGTACATGTTTTTGGCAGTTAGATACTGGTTTTTCTTCTCTTAAAGTGAAGTACAACAAAATTTTTAATGAACAAACTTGTCTGAGTAAATATGACACTGCCAAGAGAAGGAGGTAAATGTGGTTGGGTTATGTTACGATGTAGATCTAGAACGTACCCCAAAACTCTCATGTTCTTAGAGGCAGGGTGTCTTAGTTACTTTTTCTCGTTGCTGGGACAAAACACCTAACACCCAATGTGAAGCAAGGAAAGGTTTATTTAGCTTACAGTTTCTGGAGATTTCAGTCCATAATCAGCTGGCTCCAAGGCAGGGTGGCACGGCACTGGGGCAACACTTCAAGGAAGCAGCCAGAGCAAAAGAGAAAAAGGGAAAACAAATCTCTTCTCCTCCTTTATGTTGTACAAGGCCACCCCCCTTCAGGACTAGTCTAACACTCAGGAAATGTCCTTGCCCTCCTTTGTACAGGATGAGGATATTTACAAAGTAAAAACCCTGGCTCCCTGCTCAGTCTCTCTGTTAAACTTCTAAACTGCTCAAGTTGACACAATGTACCAACCATAAGACAGGGCTTTTGGAAGGTGATTGGCTCATAGAGAAACTATGTCCATCAGTATGTTGATCCACTGATGAATCCATAGTTGAATGTGCTGTTGGGGTTGGGGTATGGTCGAAAGAAGTGGTTCACTGGAGTTAACTAGAAGGGTGTATCTCCTTCTTGGGCTTCTCATTTGTCTCTGCTTCAGGGTTCCCATAATATGAGGCCCAAAGGTTCCAGGCATTCCTGAATAGCTGGTCATGCAGCCCCACAAGACTGTAAACTTTTAGTATTATATACAATATTTAGTGATATTTTTTCATAACTGGACTCTAAAGTACTGGACCATGGACTGCACTGTGTAGGCCACAGTGGCACACTGTGGGGTAGGATGCATGGTAGTACTAACTCTATCTCCTGCACCCACCACTTAGTCAGTGAAAATGAAACCAGTATGTTTCAGATATTGTATGTGCTTGTGTAAAGGACATATAAAAAGTTATTTTATTATTTATATATATTAATTATATTACATATTATATATGCAGCCCAAGATAAGTCCCTTTCACTCAGTGCAGCCTAGGAAAGCCAAAAGGTTGGACACCCATGATATGGATCAGCTGAAATGAAGTACTAAATACAACCAAGAAGCAAAATGTTTTGAAAAAGCCAGCCACTCAGGTACAAAATATAAAAGATGTGCTTCAAAATGGCATATGTGGAAAGTCCAGGTGGATATTTTCATTTTGGCTACATTAATAGAAGTATTGTTCATTGAAAAAAGAAGGAATCACTCTACAAACATTCCAAACCTCACTTTGGATAGTGCATTAAATTGGGATAAACAGCCAGGGATTTAGTTTAGTGGTATAAGCACCTGCCTGTGAAGCATGAGGTCATGAGTTTGATCCCCAGTACCAAAAAAAAAAAAAAGGGATAAACACAATTTGGAAAGATTCGTACTGACTATAATGAGGAGAAGACAGGAATGTCTTGTGGGGAAAGGGTGAACAGCAATGCAACATTTAATTTAAAAGACATCTTACAGGATAGAGGACACAATTGTCTTCAAATACATTCAGGTATATAGGTAGACATTTGGTTTTGGCAGCACAGCATCACTGTACTTCCATTGGTACTGCAAGATATGTATTTGGTGGCCAGCCCATTCCTCTGGGACACAGCACTGCCCCAGCCATTACATTTCCATTTCTGCTTGGGCAAGTCTGAGCTAGATTGTTCACCACCTGACGTCT
>RJWT010034765.1:0-13622 GCA_004365215.1 Cuniculus paca
AAAGACTTCTGCACTACTCACTTTCAGTGGAGCCAGTTTCCAATTTAAGCCTTTTCTCATCATTCAATGCAGCACCCTGAGCAATCCTTAACAGCCACCGTTTTATAACATGTCTTTAAAATCATTTCAGATGTTCGTTAGAAGATCCTGACATCCCACAAAGCAATGAGAGGAGAAAGGAACAATGAAGAAAAAAACTGACCAAAATGAAAACCCTAGAGATCCCCTCATAATATGTCAGCCTCATAAGTCTGCTTTTCCTCTGCGTTCTGATGAGTGCTGGAGCCCTAGCTGTGAACGCCGATGGATTAGCTGAATTCTGCATACAGATGGATACAAAACCTCTCAACAGTAATGTCTGAATGATGCCGCTACTAAAAAAATGAAGCCTTTCTCTTACTAAGAAATGAAGAAAAGACTGATTTTAAAAGGTGTATGGTAAGTACACTTACAGAGACCAATTCCCAAAATCATAAAGCACTCCACAGGCACATACTGAGCAAGATTTACCTAGCTACACACCAAGAATACAAAGACAGAGAAGACATTATCTACCTTGATTACATCACAGTGTATCAATTTTATTTGTTTCCTTTCTCATGGGAAAATAAATTGAGAAGCCGTATAAAAGAAATCCTACAGCCTGGGCCTACAACTAAATAGGTTTGTTCAAAATATGTTATATTCAACATAATACATAGCTTTGACAAGTTATATGGCTTCCTCTAGATCCAAAATTATTTCACTAAAATCACTGGATTAACAGTGTTAACACATAATACACTCATTTCAGTAACGGTCCTTCAAGGCCATAAGCCAAGCTCAGGGTAACGTCAAATAACAATCATCCTAGCTCAAGAACTACCTTCTCTCTTTCACTTGTGACACCCTTGAGAATACCTGATCTGTATTACACTCCAATCAATGACCGATGTCCATGTGATTATCCATGTTAAAAATGAATGCAATTGCTGGGCCTGGTGGTGCAAACCTGGAAGCCCAGCTCATGGGAGGCTGAGGCAGGAGGTTCACTGTGAGTCACAGGCCAGCTGGGGATACATAGTGAGTTCAAGCCTCATCTACACAGGGAGACCCTATCTCAAAAAAACACAATGGCATCTCTGTGACCCAGAATCACATATTTCTTGTTCATAGTCTATAGTATTTTTGACCACTTAATTAGGCTCAGCTGCCTCCATCGATACAAATAATGAAGTTACTCATTTCCATATATGCTAAAATATAACAAAATAGTACTCTAATAGTAAAATCAACCGTCTTTTATCACATTCTTAGGGTTATAACCAAAATAAACAGTGATAGAAAATACTTCTTGTTTAAAACATATAGGGAAAGTCAAGCACAGGAGTTACATACTATATTGTTTATTTATTTTCAAATGATGAGATCTTAGAAATGGAGAAAACAGCCAGGGACTGAATGGTGTTAATGATGGGAGGGATGGTGGGAGGTGCATGCATTCACAAAGGGGCCACCGCCTCCTGTACAGAACTGTTTCATGTGGACTGTGGTGGTGGAAAAATGAAGGTTCCAATGTTATAAAGGGGAACAGCTAACCACACACACTCACAAATGAGCACATGAAATACTACTGAAAACTGAGTATGTTTGGTATATTGTATCAATGTATCCTTGATGCAATTATGCACTATAATTTTGTAAGGTGTTAGCATCGGAGGAACAGGGCCAAAGTTTCATGAAATCTCTGCATGTAATAACTGCTGATGAATCCTCGACTAAGTCCATAATAATTCAATTGAAAACACAAGGACAATATGCTTTCATAATGTGCCCAATATGAAATGAAGATATTCGTATGTACATCAATAATCGATACATAAATTGCAAACAACAACAAAAAAATTTTGGAAAAATAGTAGTGAGTATTGAAGGACAAAAAAATACTTTAAAATTTTAATAAGAGAAAAATATGAAGATAAAGTAGGCAAGTGTGAGCTCTATGACCCCTTCCCTTGCTCTAATTCCCGCATTTTCACTTAGAAACAATATGCTAAGCCAAATTTTCAAAGCACCACTAAATCTAGCCAAGTCCAAACTTGTCTTTAAAACAGAAGCAATGCTATTAAAAAATGATTCATCCTCTAAACTATGCACATAACTCCTAGTAATACCAATAAAAAATGTTTAAATGTGCCGGCATGAATTATGAGTTGAGAGAGAAGGAAAATTAATTACAAGAGTACAAAAGATTGGAATGGATCAAAGGCTATTTTAAATTCCAATCCTTTTACTCAGGTCTGTCTTTTAATATGCTAATGAGAACTAAGAGAAGTCCTTTGAGGGAAAGAAAGCTCCGGGGGACATCCCATCTACTCTTAACTGTGTCCAAATAGGGACAGGTCTACTTAATCCTGTACATAGCCTTAGTCATCTTACGTTGTCTCCATTATGATGTAAATTCTATTACTGTAATAAAGATGCATCCCAGTTTGTAGAGGTTGTTCATGTACTATCTTTACAGCATTCTTTTCATCCTCATAATGTTCATTTGGGCACATTCTTCATATAGTCATGTTACCTACCATGAATATGGCTTATATTTTGCCTATAACCTTTTCCTTTCAGCCTGACCACTCTGACCCAGGCTTGCCATTGGCTCATTTGGAGAGAAACTAGCCAATGAAAAGAAATCAGACTACAGAGACAAGAGAATGGTCCAACTCACTTCTTAAAGTAAAATTGTATTCAATGAAATAAAAATCTGTATGCTTTCCAGCACCAGTACCTACACTAGTCCTAAGCCCACAGATGTAAATAATGAAAGAAAGTGATGAATGTAAAAGCTTTCTTGGACAGGAGAATCTCTTGAGATTGTTCACACTTGGACATTTCCTTAACTTGACAGCAAAAGACAAGACTGACATTTTAGAGACAGTGCTTAGAGTGCTTTATAAATATATGTTTAAGTGCAAGATGTCTCTTGAATGCACACAAGCATCATTTTCCCAGTTAAGTGAAGCCTTGGTGTTACTTTTCTTTCCACATAGATGTGAGTTGTTTGCACTATCGTACACACGGCCACGGCAGAAAATGTGAAAACATACAAAACACTGGCAAGAATTGGACTTCTTCGACATCAAGGGTTTCACAGTCATTTGTAGCTTTTCTGTTAACTCAAAATTATTTCCCAAGTTTCTCTACCCTAGAAATCATTTCCATATGCCCATTTGCTTTGTTATGTAGCCTGAGAAATTCACTCTTTGATGATGTGATGTGCTGACACTACTGTTATAGCATAAAAACATAAATTATCCTCCAAACAGCACAAAGAACAGATTTTTAGGTATGGATTTAATTTTCTTAAAATACAAGCTATAGTGTTTTAGTTAATTGTGTTAAAATCAGCCAGAATCAGGGTACATGACATGAAATGCAGGTCAAAAAAATAAAAAAATTTAAAGAAGGCTTTATCCTTTGGTTCTTAATTTTTGTTCTGTACCAGCTCTGTTCAAACAGTCAAAACAGTGAAATAACTAAAACACCTAAACTCTAGTCTGCCAAAGCCAACCAGAAGACACTGGGATCATTCATGTCATAGTGTTACAGGCAACTGAGTTAGAAATATTATAGGCAGTCAGCTAGGGCTGGGCCCTCAAAAGGAGCCAGTGCAGAAGACCAGATACTTGGCAACTATGGGGGAAACAGACATCTTTGATATGGACCAGACCTCAAGACAAAAGATAAATCAAATGCGCCCACATACTTCCTAAGGATAAGCATCAGGAATTGATATTCTAAATAAGTCTCTTGCGCTGAGGAAGCCAGGAGTCACCATCCCAAACCCCTACAGGAAGAGCCACTGCTCTTCATGCATGCCAGCTTGCTACATGACTGGCTTCCCCATTTGTCCCTGACTTGATCAGTTTTACATGAATGATTATACTTATAATCTTATTGGTTGATCATAGTTCTATCCCACCTCATGCCTACCTTGCAAGTTTCCATTTTTCCCCACTTTGGACCCGCCTCACCTTGTGGATTTGCTCTATAAAATTCCTAGAAAAAGAGGAGTCCTTGGGACCCCTTCTGTCTTTCTCTCTCAGATAGAAGCTTTCTTTCTCTCAATAAATATATTCTGCTCTTAACCTCTGTTGTTACTAAAATTCATTCTTCAATTTTAGAGAACACAAACTCGTACTGGATATCTAGTAGGTTGGGAGTTTCATTCCTCTATATCATTCCCCTATATTATCTATACTATCATGGACACTTACAAAGACTGAAGAAATAATATTATTGTAATAAAATTCTATTATTTTTATTAAAAATAATAGAATGTAATTTATATTTCAATAGTGATAAAAGTTTAAAGTTTTGATTAGAATTCCAGGCATCAAAAAAAATCACCAACTAATGGCATTTGAAAGACACTAATCTGTTTGTAATTATAAGTTATTTAATGTATTGACTACATTCAAAAATGCCTGATGTAGGTCTTTTAAAAAGCTGAATATTTAAAATTCTGTAATAGTACCACATCATTACAGATAAGCTTTCTAGTCTACCTAAATACAGTGTTAGCTCTGAATGCATTTCAAAAAGATGTTACTTCCATACACTCAAGAGAATATGATCATATTATGTATAATTATCTTCTTTCTAGCCAAACTTTCCAAGATCATCTTTTCTCATCTCACCATTAACCATTTCACTAAAATTACACAACACATTGGAGAGCATGTATTCTACTTGTCACATATCTAAAATATTTTAAGTGAAAAATTCATACCAGAGCTTGCTATTATCAAAATAATGATTTCTTGCATACTAAATGGCATAAAGACAGCATTATTTTCTAAAAATTAATTCACGTTTACATAAATTTAATTTCTAAATGACACTCGAAATTCAAAAAATGCCAAATTATATCACTATTAATTTTACCAAATAATTAAATTAGCATATATTTTAGGGGTCTTGATTTTGCCATTAAAAATATCAAAGTGAATGAAGAAAAAGTAAAAACACAAACAATACTAAAATCTATATAGTTCTTGTATATATCTGTGCTGCAAAAATATGTCCAAACTGCCTCTGATCAGTTACATTTTTGTTTGGACAATAACACATATCTGAACGATCAGGATCAGCTCTAGCTGGTTTTTACAGATAGTCTCAGGGAACTGATGGTAGACTAGTAAATTAAAGTGATTCATCAATGTCATCGCTGTCTCAAATGCACAAGATTGGAGAGCAGAGATGGATACAAAGTACAGAAAATGCACCAGATGTGTTGGTCGTGTGCATTTTTTTCCACAGGATATACACTTCACAGATGCCGAAGTCTATCAAACCTGATTTCCATTTTGTTATACTGTCAGAAATCCTTTTATTAAAATATTTCTAAGAACGATAGCTAAAGTCGCTGAAAAAGATGTACCTTAATAGTTATCTATATCATCTCCCCAAATCAAAAGGAGATTAATAAATGTTATACATATATTCATGTGCAAGGGAAAACAAATTACATGGCTGACAGCCAATGAAAGATCAAGAGAGAATAAGCCTCAAAAGCTTAGTTTTTTTTCTTGAAGTACATGCTCCAGTGATAAAATTAAAATTTAAATTTACATAGTTCTAATAATCTCTAAAGAAACAGCATCTCAGACATATCAATACTATTTTACTTATCTATCATTATACTGATTCCCCATAGATCTCATTCTTCGTTACTAATTTATAAAAGAAATTTGAAGAATCAAGCTTACAGTGTTTAATTCAAAACCGATTTGTAAATGTGCACAGGACACTTTAAGTGTGGTTTTATATACAAAACTGATATCAAAAGAAGTAATCGGCCCCTTTGCCCCAAAATAATTGTTTTTGAGTATCCAACACTGAATAGTATTCCATATATAAAGAGGATTCTGAAAAATGCCACTTCTATTTCCAATAAAAGATAAGACTTTTATAGAAAAAATATAAACTCATGAGCAGAGTAGTTAAGTTCCATGGAACTGAAGTTCAAGTGAGTGCCCTGATTAAGAATTTGTACATACGTGTGCGTGTATGTATGTGTATGTATATATTCAACATATATATATATATATATTTATAAAACCATAATGATAAATAATACAGAAAGTAGATGGTGTGAAAAGTAAAGCCTCATACCTTTCAAGACAGTTAAATATTTTAGGTATACTTGCTTAGTAAACATCTATAATTTTAGATTCAATATAAAAATAATTTGATAACAGAATCAATAATTTCTTTCCAAACCTATTTCTCCTCCTATATTTTCACTGTGTTGTGAAGACAGAAACAGAAGAATTAGCTCTTAGGTTTTCCCTCCTTCTCATTAATGCCAGACAATCAGTCAATGCATAATGAATTTTTCCTCCTAAATACTGTACTTCATTTTTCTCAACCAAGTTTCTACATTGCTCACATTCAATTCATTCTCATCTTGATTCGACAAATAATTGCTAGCTTGCCTCTCTCTCTCTCTCTCAATTCTCACTGGCCTTGAATTAAATTGCAAACGTTCAGTTGTACTAAACACTCTTAACGATCAATCTCCTATCTCACCAACGTAACTACTTCCCTACCATAGGAACCCACTTACTGACACCCCACGGGACTGATCTTTACAGCATTCCCTTATTCAAAGGGGCTAGGTTTTCCTGCCACTCTGTTGTGTTTTTTGTGTTTGCTTTTGTTTTTACATATTCTACATCTCTATCCGGACTTACAATCACACTCCCAAGCCATACATAGTAAACTACTCCTAAAGAAATCAAGAACGTGTGAACTGACTTGCCTTTATCATATAACTAGATGCGTGTAACTAGATCATTATAGCCAACCTGCCTTATAGCAAATCTAAATTTAAATTTTTTATTATATTTGTAAAACGTTTATTACTTAGCAGCAGAAATCTCTTTTACTAATGATATCTCAGAGGAAACCCTAATGTGCACATATTAAATAGAAGGTGCTCTGACTGTTGCGTTGTGTAGAGGTAAGTTCTCCAAAATACTCCTTCCCTCTGTGCTACTTCAAAAACACCAAACACTTCAACTAGCTAATGGAAGTTTCATGAACTCTTACTGAAGGTCCAGATTTGACTCTGTATTATGTCTCAGTACACAAAAGAAGAACTTTGTAACACATATGCCTCATTAGAGATGTGTTTCTCTAATTTAGTGGACAATCAATCACCCAAGAGATGAGAGAGGTGTTGTTAGCAGGCACCTTCTGACTCAGTAGGTCTGGGTCAGGGCCTTAGATTCTGCCATCTCCAACAAGCACCGTGGGGTGTGATATTCACATCTTTTAGGGGACAAACAGTGACAAATTTTGTCCAGCAGAGTTTTCCACAAGGGGCAGGTACACTTCATTAATTACTATGCACATGCATGTGCATTCACATACACCACACAGCCTCTGTCCTCTGAAATGGTTATACCCTTACCTGTGTAGGCACAGTCTCTGCCTCCACCTTTCTCCCCTGCTTCGTGACCTCATGATAAAGCTTTCAGATGGTGTTCCCAAAGTGGGACTCAAAGATTCAAAATGGGGCAGGAATTTGAAGTTTTCAGTTTAGCCTCAAGTCTAAGCCATATTTTCCAATGCATCATTGACACAAAGTTTTATCCTGGGGATATCATTTGGAATTGCTTGTCCTGTTATTAAAGAAGGTGTTCTGTACCTCTGCAGAGCCTTGCTTGTATCTACTTGCTCTATCAAATACAGCACAGAGGAATAGAAAATTGCAGGCCTCCCTAACCACCTACACTAACCAAGATCATCTCCTTAAATTTAATAGAAAAATCAGAGAGGCTTTACTCTGTCAACAAACTTCTAAAATGTATATGTGCTACCTAAACACACAGGATATTGATATAACAAAATAATACTACTAGGGTATTTTAAAATTGAGATCAACTGTGTTTTTCCTGAACTTTAAGAAAATCAACATATACTAAAATCATTATTCTGGTTGCCATGTGAAAGGTAGAAAGTGATTTTATTTCCTGTAAACAAGTAGGTCAAGGACATCCTTTTCCCTGACAATATGCTTAAGAAACACATACACTGTTGAGGAGACTTTCCTTTCTAAATGCTCACTCAAATGAAGACACTTTGAAAATGCTTTACAAAGAAAACATTTTTATAGCCAGTCTTACGAAGAAAGGCTACAACATAATCGCATATTGCTGACGATAATGCTTTGCTAGCTGAGTATTATACTCAGCCTATTTCTAGGGAACTGTGCACACGGTTGGGAGAATTTTTATAGAACTCCTATCTAATCATTTTAAATAACCTATTCCCTTTGATAGAAATCTATTCATCCAAAAGATAATGTAAAAAGAAATGCAGCACTCAAAAACATTAATTCATGCCACATTTCTTCAAAATTAATGAACTTTTAAAACTAGAATCTTTACTCATCTTTCCCCTCTCAATAACAAGTCTGTCAAAAAGAATTTACGGAACTGTACAATCAAACACAAACTGAAAACCAAACAGGAATGCTCTATTAGAGGGAATAAAATTAGAAAATGTAATATTCCTGTAAGAGCATACTTACCAAAATATTCAAAATTCTCTATAAAAGATAATGTAAGTAAGAGTCACAATAGAAGATAAGAGCTTTTAGGTTCTCTTGTCTTCAGTTTTTGCATTAGTAAAATTAAGAAAATGTTTTAAAGAGGATTTCTAAAGTCTTTTAAAGAAGTCTACACAATTGTTCAAATTTCAGAGTTCATTCTCACCTAGGGCTGCATTAGAAGGAACCCTGACAGTACCTTCACTATCTGTCCCATCTACTCATCCAGCCTAATCTTCTAATTGGCTGGGTCCAATGCAGGGTGGCATATGGCAGAGGGGCAACTGTTGTTCATGTTGGCAGAAGACTGCAAAAGTAACCAGAGAAAGAGACAAGCCTTTTCCTGTCTCTTATATTGTATCTAGTCTACCACAACTAAGGAGGTCCCAATCTTGTCAATAGACTGATCCAGCAACCACCCACCCTTAATTCCAGCATTGCACAATGAATCAATCACACACTCTAGACTCAACCACCTCCGAAAAACCCTATGACTGCAAGAGGCTTTGGGTGGGGCATCTAGCCACAAACCATAACACCTCAACCATCTAAGTCATAGTTTTTCGTCTCTCAAATCTTCACAACCTTCTCTTGTAATATCCTCAGTCTTGGTTGGGTCTATCACTAAAAATATAGATGCCTTATGAAAAGAACTTTCCCAGACAAGGGTGCCAAATCTCCAACCCACGGGCCCACGACCGTGCAGTATATCTCTCCTCGTACTTTCAAGGATAGACACTTCCTGCCCCTCTCCAGGGCTTACTCTTCCACGCTTGGATTTCATCTCCTTTCAGCTACCCAGTGGCCTTGTTTTAGAATTGCTCTTTCCCAACTGCAAGAGTGAACTTATTGTTTCCTTTGGATGAATACCTATAAATTTATTCAGATTAGTTCCTATAAATAATGCATATTATCCACTACAAAAATAAGGTATTCAGTCTTAAAACAAACAAAAAACTCTTAATTCCTCACTCTTTTCCAATATTGCTCTATTGTCATCTTTTTTCAAAACTATTCAGAAATCTCATTCTTGCTGTCTTCATGTTTGCTTCTTCCATTTCCTCTTATAATCAACAAGTTTTTGTCACCACCATTTCACATTTTGTCAAAGTGATAAACGATCTTTATATTGCTAAATCCACTGTTAAATTTGGCTCTCAGCTTAAGACTGATCAGCAGCATTTGTCAGAGCTCACTAATTCCTTTCTGAAATTCTTTTTTCTGGGCTTCTGGTACTCTTGATTTTT
Organism: Cuniculus paca; assembly: GCA_004365215.1. Lineage (NCBI taxonomy): Eukaryota > Metazoa > Chordata > Mammalia > Rodentia > Cuniculidae > Cuniculus > Cuniculus paca. The sequence goes on from RJWT010034765.1 coordinate 9,847, forward strand.
TCTGCACCTTCCTTGGCTTATCCTTCAATATGTACTCTGGGTTCTTAGACTTCCCTACCTCCACGTCCTCAATTTTCAGAGTTTAGTTATTGGCTCGCTCCTCTTTTACTAAGTGTCTCTTTTCACTGGGCAATTTCACTTTCCACACTTAAACGCCAGCCACACTCTCAACATCAAAGACTGGGTTTCCAGTCCAGACCTAGCTTCCAAAATCCAGATCTACATATTCCACAGCCACTTGAATCCCTAACAGACATTTCAACCTTAACATGTCCCAGTTGGTTTTCCCCAAGTATTTATTCACCTTATAATCTCTACCCCCATCTTAAAAATGGAAATTCTGTCTTCACAGTCCAACCTAGACATCAGTCTTGCCTGTGGCCCTTTCTCTCACACTGCACATCAATCTTTCCGCACACCTTATGACTATCTCCACTTTTACCACACTGATAAGCTACATCTGTTTTCTTCTGAGTGCTCTGCTATCAGGGTATTTCCCACATTGAAGCCTGCATGCACTGTTAAATCAGAATTCAGATCATATTACTCCTCTTTAACTTGTGACTGTCCTGTATCACAACAAATAATAGCAACAATCCTTACGAAGGCTTCCTCCATACACATACTGGACCTCATCTGCCCCTCTTCTTCCTCTCCAACACCCTACCACACACAGCTATCCTTCTCTTTTTTCAGCAGGCTGAGTACATCCCTGCTGAGAGGAATCTGCACTTGATTTCTTCCCCATAGATCTGCCATCCAAAGATCCTGCTCCAATGTGCCCTGTCACGAGACCTTCCATGAACAATATATATAAAACTCCAACAACCACCACGCTCTTATTTTAGCTCAACCTGGTTTACTTTCCTCCTTAGTATCTGTCACTGTCAAACACACATTACATTTACAGTACTCTCTTTTGGATTAAGAATTCAAAATCTCCCAGTATCACTAATTTGTAGTAAATCAAATATGAACAATTTTTGGTTAGAACTATTATTTTCCACTTTGTTCTTGTGTTCCTCTAAAACTTAAAATAATGCTATGAATGCATTTAAATGTAAGAGAAGGACTAGTACCTTTTGAATCACACAATATAATGAAAATAATGAAACCAAACTTGATGTGAATAAAAATAAAAGATATAAAGTATTTTAAATAGAAGTGTCACTTTTTTATACTCAGGGTAATAAAAGTATTAACCAAAAAAAATTTTGATTACTAAATATTCAAAATCATGAGTTCTCATCACACATGTAAATGAACAAAATGAATTTGTACATGGACTAAATAACAACCCAAACAACTACTGCTGCTTTCTGAGCTGTCTGCAAAATGTGAGCTCTTTGCAGTGAGAAATAAAAACTCAAAATACCACTGTCTCTAACTTTAAAAATCTATGAATTATAAAATATTTATAAAATATATATATATATATATATAATTATAAAATATATACACATCCTAGCTTAGTTACTTTCTTGTTGTTGGGACTAAATATCCAAAACTCACGAGCTAAACAAGGAAAGTTTTATTTTAGCTCACAGCTTGTAGAGGCTTCGGTTCACAATTAGCTCCAAGGCAGGGGGGCAACAGTCCATGGCATGGCAAGCAGGAAGCATTCCTTTGTTATTTCATCCAGGCTGCAAGCCTATTGGTTGGTGCCACCAATACCCACAGTGGGTCTTCCCTCTTTAGTAAGTCAGTAATCCACATCAGTAGAGAAATTCAGTAGCACATACCCATAATCCAATCATTCCCAAAAGCCCCATTTATACACACATTAGGCTTTGGGGGGTCATCTATAGATACGTCAATATGTACACATATATATTTATCAAACAGCATTCAAAACAAGTTGCCCAATTTGATGACATAACTTGAAATTTTTCTACTTATATAAAACAGCTATTGAGGTAGGTTAAAGGAAATAAAATATAGGTTAAAAAAAGAAACAAAGAAATTATAAATAAAAATTATACTTATAAGAAAATTACAACCTTTTGGACTTAGCTGATGTTATCCAAGGTGATCCATATTTTTTTTTTTAAAGTTTAGGCTCTTTTCCTCCGAATTATTCCAACTGTATAAATTGGCTTAATTGAAAAAGATCAGAAGACTGATCTTAAAATAAAGGAACAGGTTCAAAGCATCCAAAGAATGTTTAAAATATGAAAGAAAACAACAAACAAACAGAAACTTGTGTCCATTCCCATAAAATATGCCAGTACCCTTCCGAGAGGGCCTACCTTCCCTGTGGGGTTTCTACCCTCCAAGAAAAGCATAAATGATTCTTGTTTCAGGAAACAGTGTGTCTGATTTCTCTGAGCAACCACTTCCCTCAGCCCTTCGCCCTCTGAAGAATAATTTATCTCATCTTTTTCTCCTTTTTCTCTCTCCTTGTCTACAAATTTCTGCAGCCTTAGGGGTTTTCCTTTTTGGCATCTAGAGGCTCCACAGTTCATAAAAAATGAGTGCTTGTACATAAAAGCAGCAAAGATAAGAGGCACTAATTCCCTATAACCAGAAATGGGAAACTGTTGAGAGGCAGCATCTGTGACATGCACCAGCCTCATTAGGTACAGCACTCTTCATGATCCACATGCCCTGCTGCAGGGTCAGATGGAACTCATCTGGAAGACACATACTAGAAAAGGCCCATGCAGTGTCTCAAGCAAAGTTTCTCTTGCAACCAGCATGGAAAACCTAGTCCTGAGACACCAAGAGAAAATAGGAGCAGCCTTTGGGGTGACCCCTGAGGAAAGCAATCACCTGAAATCATGCACATTTTAGAGCGCTAAAAACTTTAAATAAAAGGAAATCCTTAAACTGCTCTTTTGATACCTCTCTCTCTCTGCCCCTCTCTGGCTGTCTCTGTCTCTGTCTCTGTCTCTGTCTCTGTCTCTCTCTCAGAACTGAAGGGCATAAGCTTGGTGCACCTGATGCCTTGCTCTTCTCCTGGGGGCTGGGAACATGTCCTAAGCAGTGTAAATTCAAGTGCTTATTTAGGTGATAACTGATGTTCCCCTTGGGACCTGGTTAAGTCTATGGATTTAAACTCAGAAGAAGTTTGCTTTTTTTTTTTCCTTGCTCCTCTCTCCCCTAAGAAAGCCCCAATCTCCTTGTCCCTTTTCTCTCACTCAGACTTGCATCTGTCAGAAAACTCAACTCCTTTATCATTTTCTGGTATCAGTTATGAAGGAGAAACAAGAAGCTGGAGGGTAGAGGGATAAGTGGGAGGTGGGGAACTCAGGGAGTTTTCTCATGACTCCGAGCATGTCCCACCACGTGAGAGGGACAGGGGACACTCATCCTGGCCAGCAGGAGTGGTCCACAGGCCGGGAAAGGGGACCCCTTCAGCCTTCTCAGCTGTCTGCTATGACCTTCCTGGGGTCCTAAGACCGCTCCTCGAGACTTCCCTATAGGTATTTTTTTTTCTGGAGTCCTTGGGGATTACCTCTATAACGCCAGCTCACTTCCTCCCTGAATCTTATTTAGTGCTGGTGTTCTCATGATAATTCTAATCTATAATTTGTCTCCCTATCTAAAATGGTATGTTATCTGCAGTTCCTAAGTGATATCTCCAGACTGTCTAAACCATCTAGAAGTTCCCTGGGTATGTTACAGGTCCCTAAATACACAGAAGCAAAGCCCTGCTGTTGTGCACAACTCCTATCCCTGCTTTCTGAATCTGCCGATGAAGATTGGAATAGCAATGTGCCAGGAACAAGGCGACTTGCTCTGGACAGGGGCAACAGATTTCTACAGGACTAGCA